>JAAEAF010009560.1:0-40162 GCA_011037195.1 Triatoma infestans
CATAGCGCTAAAACCGGTGCCTATGGTCACTTAGCCTTGCCTGCATAGTAGGCAAGTTTCCATCCCTGCCACGTGGAGGCGGACCTCTGCATATTCGTCTAGTCCGGCGCATTACCGCTACTTCTCGAGCAAACTCAACGAAGTCTTTAAAATTGTCAGCACTTCTCATTAACTCTTTACAATTTCCCGGCCAGTTCTCTCCCCTCCTTATCAGTTTGAATTCCATATGGATTCTTGCCTCGTCGAGGAGAGGACACCGGAAGAAAACGTGATGCACTGTATCCCGTTCACCGCATTCGCTATTCGGGGAATCTTTCAATCCCAGTTCAAGAAGCTTAGAATTGAACTCCTCATGACCTGTAAAATATTGCGTTACGGTTTGGGATAGCTCCAGCCATCGAATCGTCAGTCTGTGATACAAATTAGGGAAGAACTCGTATGCGATTCTCCCTGTCTCTGCTTCATCCCAGCGTCTTTGCCACTTCCCAATCTCATACTCTCGGATCTTTTTCTTTTCAAGAGCTGGAGGCATCTGTCTGGGCAGTTCTTCACCATCAAGGACAATCATTACCCCTTTCTCTGAGTCGTACATCACAACTGACCTGGCTACAGTTTTTTTATAGTCAGACTTTCTGGAGATATCGCGGGAATGATGGCACAATAACATTCTATTTCCCGCCGCCAATCCTCGCCTTCACTTCGGCTCCTAATTTATTAACCACAGTCACAACCGCTTCTAGATACGTGAACGTCTCCGCGAGATCATAGATCATAGAATAGACTTTACCTTAGTTTTTTCTAGCTTCCCGGATTGTTTTGAGGAACTTAGTTTTCTACTCGTTTACTTGGATCCCAATTCTATTAACTGCAACTGTGAATTGTTCCTCTTACAGAAGTAAGTGGAAATAAAAATATGAATACTTATTGTAAATTATTGCATTGTACAACAGTTAATATATAAAAGAATATAATCTAATAAAATTCTTTATATAATATAAATATGTAGATTTAAATGTAATAATGATATTAAATAAATTCAGACGTATCCTGTGACCTACTCGTAGCTATGTGGTATATTTTTACTTGACCGCAAGAAATAAAAAAATATATAATTTAAAAAAGAAAATATGAATTTATTAGTAACAAAAGAGAATGGATGTTGGAATTGTAGTGTGGATATTATATTTAGAGATGAAAGAAATCGTAGTAAGGAGAAAATCTTTCTTTTATAGAAAGACAGAATGTACTGCATTTTGTTAGTTTTTCTTTTTAATTTTTTTTAGCTCTTTCTTCTGTATAGCGAATAAAAAAATTAATTTAACTGTATATGTTTTTTTTTTTGTTCTTGTTTTAATCTAGGAATCACTAATTAATGTTTTCAAATTACGTTTAAGATTAGTGGAAAGTGGTACTGAAAAAAAGGAATGTAATGATTATGTATTTTCTCAGGCGGAATTTACATCCGCTGTGGTGAACAGAGACGGATAACAAACATGTTTTACTATATATAACTCACATTACTCACATTTGTGACCTTGATATAATGAAACATTTCTATTTATCACTACATTTACGACATCAGACTCCCCCCACCCCAAAAAGCGTTCAATATCAGCAGTTAACCTAAATTTGTGAAAAATATTCAAGACTGAGAAGAATATTCGCCAATAGGAAGGATGTTGAGAAATGCAGCAAGAGAAACTATAGTGATCCTGTGAAATTTGCCAAATTAAGTTTTCACGAAAAAACATGATTTGCGAGGATTCTGTGTAAAAGAAATGTTCGCCTCTATGTGAGTGAATAGGAAAGTACAACGCCTTGCATGTTTATACATGACGGAAACAAAGAAGACTTGTCCCCACAGCTGGGATTGGGTTATTCTCAATCTTACACCCCCTCATTTCGCGAGGATCCCGCAAGGAAAGGGTGCATTGGCACAAGGGAGTGATTATCCCTATCTGCTAGCTACCCTCTTTAGAAATCTCCTAGGGATGGAACGACTTAAGAAGTACAGCTTTGTTAACAATTTTTCTGTGAAGCTGAATATCAGAAAAGAGTGGAATAATGAATCCACTCTAGCTGTGTATTATTAAAGAACATACCATTATATGGTATACGGATGGATCAAGGACCCTTAATGGGTCTGGGGCAGGAGTGTTTGAGTCGAGGATCAGATAAATGGAGCGAGTTTCCCAGCATCTTCCAGGCGGATATTACGCAATCAGATGTGATAACCTCCCAGGAAATATCGGAAGCAGGAGATTGTAATCCTATCCGGTAGCCAGGCCGCCACTAAAGCACTGAGATCATATGACATCAGTTCAAAAGTGTTATAGAAATGCCTGGGCAAACTCAACGAATTGGGCAGGATTAATAGAGTTACCCTATTTTGGGCGCTAGGGAATGTTGGCGTGGAAGGAAATGAGATGGCCGATACCCTGGCAAGGGAAGGTGCTGCATCTACCTTTTTGAAGCGTGAACTCTTCTTTGAAAAAAAACCGTCCGGTCTCTTAGGAAAGAGCTCAGAAATGAGGAAGAGGTGTAGAGTGTATAGCTCTTGAAAACATCTCCCAGCACTGAAGTAAGCTAAAACCTGTCTGGACGGTTATAACCAGAAAAGATCTAAACCGTGCATCTGTCTGAGTAAAGATAAGCTCTATATGTTGACGAGTTTTCTCATGACGCATTTTAGACTCAGAGGGTACCGGAAGAAGCAGGGACTAGATAGTATCTGCAGATTCTGTGAAGACATAAAGGAGACTCCAATATACCTCCTAATCAACTGTGATGGTGTCTTTCAGAGAAGATTTGGTAGCCTGAGTTGTTGGAAAAAGATATAACCTTTCCAGTTTCTGAGATTTTAATCTGGATGGGATGCTGTAAGTGAAATAGTCTCACCGTGTGGGTTAGCAGATCTCTTTTGGTTGCAGAGCACCATATAAAATAAATAAATAAATAAATCAATGAGTGAAAAAGAATGAGAGAAAAAGAGAAGCTATACTTGACAATCGCTTATGTCAAGTAAGCTTTTACTGAATGTTTTTTTTTTTTAGATTATCGATTATTTAAAAAAATAGCCCCTAAATATTTTCTCTGAATAAAATAAACTAACTGCATACATAAATGCCTATCACTTTTATATGGAACATTTTTTTCCAAAAAAATTGATTTCTTCACGGATTCTGAGGAATCTTTCTTTAAGTCAAGATTTTTTTTTTTTTAAAGTAATACTTCAATTAAAATTTTATGATTATAATGTAATAGCACCCATCCATAGCAAAGAGACTGCAACCACAGCAGAGAGAAGAGGCGCCCTCTCTGATTAACAGAGACTACTCTCTGACTTAGGCAGGCTAGAGTGGGAGAACCTGTGTATATAAGCCAGTGGGAATCTATCTAAAGGGATCTATCTTACAACAACTGTACAACCATACAACTGTACACCAGTCATCGCATTGTGTCATATCTCCACTCTCACCATTCATTCTATCATTTTCATTATAAAGTCCAGTGCAGTTAGTGTAAATTTAGCTACATTATAATAGTGTCAGCATATCTCGTTCATTTAATCAAACCTAATTTCTCTCCTCAACAACCCTATTATGTTGGTGGGATTCGAACCCACGCCCTTTCGGACTGGTGTACAGTTGTATGGTTGTATATGATAGATCCCTTTAGATAGATTCCCACTGGCTTATAGTCATAGGTTCTCCCACTCTAGCCAGCCTAAGTCAGAGAGTAGTCTCTGTTAACTTGAGAGGGCCTCTCTTCTCTCTGCTGTGGTTGCATTCTCTTTGCTTATAATTTCTCTGTTTTCCATTTAACTTGAAATTCTAACTGGAGAAACGTATCATTTAAATTTGAAATATTTTTCCGAAAAAAACTGACGTGGATTCTGGGATAGATTTTTAGACTATCTATGAAAGTTTGGCCAGGGGGATTTATCTAGACTACCACATCAGGTGTCTACTACAACTTACGTCACACTAGTGGCCAGTACTTTGTATCCAAATACTGTTATGTTTTGGTATTTTACCCCATCATCTACTTTATTATATTATGTGCAAGATCAATTAGACTTTAAATAAGAAAATTTATTAATAAAATTCTTATAGTTGGTAAGAGAAAATTGTGTGAGTGTTTCATACCAACTTTTTTTTTTTTTAATACTTTCAAAAAATTCTGTCAAACTCAAATACTGTACCTAATTAAGTATAAATCTATTTCTATGAATTTTAAACAAGGGGTAAAACTATTTTGTTTTCTTAACCTTTCGGTTAGACATGCTATGTCAAATATGCCGGCTAAATTCCTGATAGCTATGATAAGAAGGATGGTACAACTACGAAAAAGCAAGAAACAGAATACATACAGTTGAAACCTAAGATGGCATACAGCAAACAGAGAACTTAATTGAATAAGGGAATAGCTCAACAGGGTTGAGAGCAGCGTACATCCCTTTGACCATATCTCCATCTCCATTCCATCTCTGTCAGCTTGAACCAGGGATGAAGAGTAGGAGCCCTCTTACACGGTCTTGGTTCTCAGAGAGTAAATGAGTAAAAGTGAGATACTAGGAAGATGGAAAACAGAGAAATAGCGAGTGAGAGAGACAGCTAGAGTGAGTAAGAGAGAAAGTAACAAGCGGACTGGGAAGTCCATCTCCGTAAATCTTACTTCAAACTTTTCCTACAACAATAGCAGGGGGGGGGAGGCAGTAGTCCTTATTCTTTTCCATCTTACTTCCTGCATTGTGGACTAAACTTTCCGCACCTCCCTTTTAGAACCGCACACAACATATTCCTTTTCCTCACACAAAAACAAACAACAGTTTATACCTGTCTCATATCCCCCAAGGAGATATATTTTTCCAGACGTCACTAAAATTAGGGATATCACACTTTTTCTTTTTCCTACAATCAAATTTCATTTACTCTAACCAGCTGAAAGCTTTTAGTTCACCATTGTAAATAATTCAATTTTCTTTCTATTATAAGGAACCAGTTTCATATGTTATTCTTTAGAAATGAAAAAGGCTTTTGTTTAAATCATTTCAAAAATGAGTTGTTCCAATTTATTGATTAGATATACATTTTTTCGACTATTCACTTTCATTTGATTGTAGTAAATCTCAATTATACTCGGGCGAATCAGCCGTGCAATTTTCAATAGATTATATTAAACAAGTAATTGATTACAAAACAATTTAGGTTCTGTATTGTTACAAACCGACGTTACGATTATCTTGCAATAGGCTCCTACAAATAGTGACTGATTACTAGAACAATACTGGCAAGAATCAAGATGGATAGTTGTAAAACAAGCAATAGGCGAACGGGAAAAGATCCTTCACCATCTTCCGACTAAATGGCTGTAGGAAGTGGGCGGGGCTCAATTTTCTCTCCTATGAATATGATTGGGTGACGAGGTCTAAGTGCCTACCATGTTTCCAAAGTTGCAGCCTTGGTTTTTGCTGGAAACTTATTATATTTTTTATTTTATTTTTTCCTCTCCTTCCAGGCAAGCATATCCTGCTTAGACGGAGTCCTCAGATCTTTACTATCTTTATACAATGAAAGTTATATAAATATCATTATAATGTTGTAAGAGCACCCATCCACCGCAAAGAGAATGCAACCACAGCCGAGAGAAGAGAGGCCCTCTCTGGTTAACAGAGACTACTCTCTGACTTAGGCAGGCTAGAGTGGGAGAACCTGTGTATATAAGCTAGTGGGAATCTATCTAAAGGGATCTATGATATACAACCATACAACTGTACACCAGTCATCGCATCGTGTCATATCTCCACTCTCACCATTTATTCTATCATTTTCATTATAAAGTCCAGTGCAGTTAGTGCAAACTTAGCTACATTATATTAGTGTCAGCATATCTCGTACATTTAATAACCTAATTTCTCTCCTCAACAACCCCAGCGTTTGAGAATCCCGCTTCAGCTTCAACATTTTCGAAGATAAAGGTAAGTCATTTCTTTCAGTTTTACATATTTACATATATTTATTTCATTACTTATTTATATTTCATTTTTACACTCAATTCTAGCACCCATCCACAGCAAAGAGAATGTAACCACAGCAGAGAGAAGAGAGGCCCTCTCTCTGGTTAACAGAGACTACTCTCTGCTGTGGGTTTGCCTTCTCTTTGCTGTGGATGGGTGCTATTACAATGTAAAAGTCTTGTATTTTACATCAGAAACTTTTCTTCCTTCTACCAACTTAAAATTTCCAGATGTCGCACGACCATCATCAATATCTCAACGCCTTAACGGGGGTCTGCGGTTCTCTGATTTGTACTTGTATTGAGACTAATTTGGTTAAAAAGGAACAAGCTGCAGCTAAAAGCAGTTATGGAAGTGGTGCAGACGATCAAGAAAGATTTAAGACAAAAAGTAGCGAAGCAAGGTTTGATATTAGGGATCTTAGAAGAAAAAAATAGAAAAATCATTAGTGTGGAATACTAACTAGACGAGAATAGTAAGCTCTATTGTAAATTTTGCGACGCAACTTCTTGCAGAAGATATAGGAATTGTGAATATAGCTAGGAATAGAAAAATCAAATAGCAAAGAGAAATTATTAAACATAGAAATAAAATAATCCAGTTGATCAAATGACTATATTATCATTATTATTATAAAAGTATACACACATATTAAAGTTGTCCGCAAGATAGCATCATTGTATATAACTTATGTAGAAACAAGAATAAATTAATAAACTGATTGCAAACTTTTGCAATGAATAATTTCATGACAAAAACAGGATATATACAGTTTGCTCCAACAGTCTATGTTATTAGATTCATCATCTCATCTGTGGACATATATATTTATATTATTTCAAACAAATACGCTCAACTGAATTTACATTGTAACATTTGGAACATTAATTCTCCATATCGTATATAATGTACATATAAAGACAGGGTGTCCCATTTGAATGGGCCACTTTTGAAATAACTCTTAAACAAAGAAAGATATCTAAAACATGAACATAGCGTTTGTTGAAGTATTTGCGCTCTAGTTTATGATGGTGTTAATGTATTTGATTTTATTGCCGCCTTACACCTGAAATCGATGATTGAAAGTTGCGATTTCCTTTTGACCCCCACTACTCTATTGACAACCTTTAAAAAAATGAAAAAAAAAATGACGTTAATTTTACTTCAATATTTCAAACCATTGCCGAGATATTCAGACATAAAAATTAAATTTTTGTCGTTTTTTTTTTTCCTATTTCTTTATTTCATAAACTGAAATTAAAAGCGAATTTTTAATTTTTGTTGCTAACCGTAACATGTCTGCCGGAATTGCTAAGCAAGTTTGGATTTAGCCTTCTCTAAAGGGCTTCTGGAGTTTTTTTTGGTTTCTTGGAAAGTTTTTTCTTTGAGATAACCCCAAAGAAAGAAACAAGAGGGCTCAAAAATCTGGCGATCTGAAAGGCCAGCTTGCCGGTCCCAGTCTCCCCGATCCAGCGGTTACTAAACATCTGATTCACTTTTCTCCTCGTAAGATCGCCAGATTTAACCTCTCTTGAATTTTTTTTTGTGGGGGATATCGCAAAGAAAAAATTTATACCAGGGAACCAACAACTCCAGAAACCATTAGAAAAGATTTAATCCAAATCTGCTTAGCAATTCCGGCAGATATGATACGGTTAACAACTTCATCTGTTGGGCAGCGACTGCGCTTGTGCCGGTTAAGCCGAGCAGGTCATTTTGAATAAATAGGAAATATATTTTTTATAGATTTTTGTAGATAAATCGGAATATTGTTTTGTTTTAATGATGTTTTACCGGACTTTTAAGTCCCTTATGGTTCTAAACTAGGTTTTAAGTGTTGTCAGCATTTAAACTCTCTTATTAATTTAGAAATTAATAAGAAAATCCGCTTTTAATTTTAGTTTATGAAACAGAGAAATAGGAAAAAATCAACGACAAAAATTTATTCTTATTGTTGAATATCTCGGCAATGGTTTCAAATATTGAAGTGAAATTAACGGCATTTTTTACTTTCTCTTACTCCCTAGGTAAGAGGAATTATTGTATTCGTATCAAATTTTCACTGGAAACATCCGTTTTGAGGTCCCCTGAGTCCAAAAAAGTGTTTTTTAGCAAATAGTCTGTGTGTGTGTGTGTGTGCGTATGTGAACCGCATAGCTCAAAAATGAAGAACCGTAGAAAGTTGAAACTTGATATTCCGTTTAGGTATCACCACGGCATTTGACAGTGGGCCATCTGTCAAAATTCCACAACCGGAAGTACCACTTTACTTGTTGTTTTTTTTTCCATTTTTGCGATTTTCACAAAACTGGCTCCAACGATTTTCTTTAAACTTGGTATATCAACTACACATACAATGAGCTACAACTTTTATTTGAAACATTTCTTTGGTAAAATTCATTTAAGGTCAGTTATTGGGGAAAGGGTGGGGTTAGGTTTTCACCTAAAGTGCTATTTCAGTTTATTTATTAAACAATTCTATCATCTAAATAATGTTAATTAGAATTAACTGGACTGGCTAAAATTCAGATTTTCAAGGAAGTGCGCTTTTACTGAACGGTTTTTCCAGTTTTCGTCGTATTTGAAATTAATTTGGTACACAAACTATAAAATTTGTCAATTATAATTTTGAGAACTGGAGTAAGAGAAAGATGTGTGAGTGTTTCACACCAGATTTTTTTTTTAGAAGTTTTCAATAGAGCAGTAAAAAGTGGGAAGGTCAAAAGGAAATCGCAACTTTTAATCACCGATTTCAGGAGTAAGGCGGCAATAAAATCAAATAACATTAACACGATCATAAACTAGAGCGCAAATACTTCAACAAACGTTATGGCCACTTTTTTGATAACTTGCTTCGTTTATGAGTTATTTCAAAAGTGGCCCGTTTAAATGGGACACCCTGTAAATATAATTTATATTGGACGTTGTAGTAATATAGCATTTTCATTGAATTGTTCTTAATATTAGGAGCTTTTTTTTTCTTTGGCAAAAGGAAACAACTCTATATCTAAATCTAACTGACAAAATATCCAAAACTTCACTGAAATAATTTTTTTTTCAGAAAAATGTTTCAAATAAAAGTGATACATGCAGTGAAGTTTATAGAAAATTCAAAAAACTCTAAATCTATTCTGTAAAATTGCACTTCAGGCTAACAGCTATTCTTCAAATTTGAAAACCACAATATATATTTATATTGTGTACATAATAAAACCATTCATTGCACTATGGTACTTTAGAGGAAAACCTTATGTTACTGTTTCTACAGTACTTCCAAAAAAAAAAAAAAAAAAAAAAAAAAATTAGTATTCCTAGGAAAAGTGTCGCAAATAATGTGTATTTATGTGTAATAATGGGAATTTATGTGTGTAGATAGTAGACGGAAATTTAAATAAAATCGTTGAAGCCGTGTTTGAGAAAATCGGGAAAATTTGAAGAGACAAAATACATTCAGTAATGCCACATTTCCGGTTGATGGATTTTGCCCGAAACATTCGTGTCATATTAGATTAGATTCTATGGGGGGGGGGGGGATCAGACTTCAGCCTACGCTACCGCGACCCCCATGGGTCTATTGTAGCGCGCCCTAAGTTGGAGACCCCTCCCTAGCCCTGTCCTTCGTCGAATTGTGGAGACTGGGGAGGCTCCCAGATGGTCAATTTAGAGCACCAGTCATCAGAGCATCCTCTCGAGCCCTCTATCTGCCTTAATAGACTTAATAGACCCAAGAGAGGCCCCTGGCTGAAGTTTGCAGGAGTCAGCTTCTCCTCTCCAAAGAGAAGAAACCTCAGCTATACAAGCCCCTCGCCCTGACACACAACGTGCAGTGCTGTTTCCTTTTCTTCCTAACAAAGCCTACACAGGCTATCTATCCGTTGCGCATGCATGTTCCTATTAAGTCTACAATGGCCAGTGAGAACGCCAACTGCTATCCTTATGACCACCCGGCCTAGTTGGAGTAATTCTGCAGCTAGCCTGGGCGAGTAGCTATTAATGAACATTTTCGCCTGCCTTTGGCCTGGGGTTTGACCCACCTTTCCCTTCCCATGTCCTAATGGATGCACTCCTAAGGCATCTTGAGACACCACAGAACGGTTCTGGCCCGATAAGTGTACCATGGAACCCTCCCGGGCCAAACGATCTGCCGCCACATTACCTCTATGACCCGAATGCCCAGGTATCCAAACCAGGATGACCTTATTGTGGCTACTAATTTCCATAAGTGCACCTAGACCAGCCTTGAGCTAATCTCCCGCGAGTCAACTGCCCGCAGGGCAGCCTGGCTATCCGAATAATGACGATTCTGGAGTTATGCACTCTTCGTCTTCTTATTTCGGCGGCAAAGGTAATAATTTCGACTAGCTCCGCATGAAAGACGTGGCTAGTCTACCCAGGCTCACCGAGATATCACATGTCGGATAAGCCTCGTACACGATCGGGGATATCGGAATCAGGAGATAGTTATCCTATCCGACAGTCAGACGGCCATTAAAGCACTGAGCTCTTACGTACTCAGTTCTAAAATGGTACGGGATTGCCTAGGCAAACTTAATGAACTAGGCAGGAGCAATAAAGTTACCCTGCTTTGGGTGCCGGGACATGTCGGCGTGGATGGTAATGAGGCAGCTGACGCCCTGGCAAAGGAAGGCGCTGTATCTCCTCTTATTGGGCCAGAGCCCTTTTGTGGAGTCAGTGACCAAGTATTTCTAGAAGAAATCAAGAAGGAGGAGGTGGCTAAAAGAGCTCGTCTCTGGAACACCATCCCGGGACTGAGGCCGGCCAAGGTCTGTCTGGGCGGTTATAACCAGGAAAGGTCGAAACCCTTCATCAGTCTGAGTAAGAATAGGATCCGTATTCTTACGGGATTCCTTACGGGGCATTGCAGACTCAGGGGGCACCTGAGAAAGCTTGGCCTAGTAGGTGACGGCATATGCAGATTCTGTGGAGAGGCGGAGGAAACTCCGATACACCTCCTCACGGACTGTGATGCCGTCATTCAAAGAAGATTTAGTAGTCTGGGCTGTTACCAGATAGGGGAGGAGGAAATACCTACCCTAGAACCTTCCAGGATCCTGAGATTCCTCAGGGAGTTAAACCCGAGAGGGTGCTATAGATGAGCTAGCTCATCTTAGGCACCAGAGGGGGGGTACAATAGATCAAGAATGGTCGCGGTACAGAACCCTAGGAAAAAAAAAAGCCTCGTACACGCCGGCTTTCGTGTCAGATGCGATGGTTGGACTGGAGTACCAAGTGAAAGTGACTTTTCGTTTTTGAAATATTTTGTTTTCACACATACAAACACAACGAGATAGAGAGAGAGAGAGAGAGAATAATATAGATAAACCATTCGCTAAAAACTATTTTTTCGAACTGAAGGGACCTCAAAACATGTATTTCCGGTGAAAACTCAATTTCGAAAACTTGATACGATCGCAAAATACTTCCTCTTACTAATAGTAGTAGTAAGAGAATGTAAAAAGTATTTTCTGTGGTTACTAATATAAGATACTGGGTCACAACATGAAGTTGAACTGGACGGAATTGGAATCGATTGGGTTTGTGTAAATGATGGGTACGTGTGTGTGTGTGTATGTAGTCTGAGGATGACAATCACATGTCCTTGCATGGCGCCGTCATTACCCTGACCCTGTCTTTCGTATCTTCGTTGTTTTTTTTTCTTTCTTTTCCACTTTAAATTCAAAACAGAAGATTACTTCCTTTCAAAAGGTGGCATCTCCAGATAGAGTTATTACCAATTTTTGTTTGTAGCATTTCACCAAAATTGGTGGGAAGGTTGTGACTTTACTGTTTGTATCTTTACTGAAGTAATTTCAGTATACACTTTTGGTATTTTTATACAAAATTACACTTTGAAAATATTAAACAATTTTAAGATGTGATGATTTGACGAGAAAAGTAACACAATCATCGATGAGAATCAGGATGTTTCTTCTTTTACCTATCGATTTTTTGAAACATCGATTTTTATTTACTGACTTTTTCCTGTCTTTATGATAAATGTCAGTGCCATCCTCATATACGCTAATAACGTAGTTTATTTCTGTCCTCATTTTGATCTAGTCCAACGACTGGCACCATGCAACCACATTTAAATTCTCGTGAATAATTGCTATTGATTTTTGGTAATTTGTTAAATCTTTGAAAGTATTACAGAGTGATAATAATACCAAATTAGTTTTCTTTCTTAGATGTGCCATTTGGCGTCCACTATTCTTAAATCAGACTTCACTTCAATAAACCGACCCAACACTATCACTTGATTCAACATTGATAATCGAATGATATGGTATGCACACCAAAACTCAAAATGAGGTGCGGGATTTGCGCAGTGATAGTGATAGCTAACTTTAGATTTACTTTCAACTACTCTGTGTTGATGACCATCAGAGAAAAAATAATGGGATTATAGAGAACTCTTCTTTGATAACCAAGCTGCACTAAAGGCTGTGAATAAGAGTTTCGTTCAGAGAAACTAAGTAGAGCTTTCCTGGGTACTCGGACACACGGGTATAGAGGACAATTTGAACGGTAGTTAAGCTGCCTAAGATAGGATCCACATTAGAGTTTTATGGTCTTGAGCCAACAGTAGCTGTTATAAAGCAATTTTTCGATAAAGAAGTCAAAGTAGGGAGGAGAAGTGATTCGGAGAATCATTTGGATATGGAGGGGTATCTCCAGGCTAAAAGTCTATACATGATATGAGATAAGGGAACTTGAAAAATCTTCTCTCTCTGAAAATAGTATACGATTGATAGAGGTGGCAGGTATATGTACTGGTACATGCTAGGGTTGCCGATCATTTACAAAAAATAGGCAATGCATCTAGTCTTTTATATCAGAATTGTGACTATGGAGTCAGAACAATGGTCAGTGTCCCCGTTTCGTTAATACTAGTTCCATATATATTGAAAGGCAACCACTCAAGAGAATGCTTGGAAAAGTTTAAAAGATTAAGGATATCTAAAGATATTGCTGTAGATTGCTGGAGTAGGTTTCTTAGAAGAAGCCGTTTATTTAGGAGGTGGAAAAGAGCTTGGCTTAGGTCTCGCGCTTTCGCTTATCCAGTTATAATGCTAATAATAATACAAGGATTTCTAAATGGCTAATCCGCGCCAAACTTGAAAAATAGTTTCCACAAAAAAAAAAAACCTTCAAAGTGGACCTACTTAGGCGCCGCAAAGCCTGAGTAACGAGTGGACAGTTCAACAGCGATCTGCAACCAAAGTTTTTTAGTGAAATGATACTTTTGAAGAAATCTTAGCTTTTTCTGGTCCCCCAGAAACCTCTCTAGAAATAAATTTCTCCAGAATAAAGTTTCAAATAAAGTGATAGGCATTTATGTGTATTACAGTAGTATGATGTTGTAGTATATGAAGTTTAAAGAAAATCCTTGGAGACGTGAAAATCGCTCAAAAAAAAAAAAAAAAAGACTGGGAAAATGAACATTAGTAAGGTCGCACTTCTGGTTGATGGATTTTGATGGAAACCTTCGTATCAGTCAAATATTTTGGTGTTCCCCAAGCGGAAAACCAAGTTTGATCTTCCTATGATCTTCGTTTTACAGATATTTTGTGTAAACACACACACACAATACATATACATTCCTAAAAATATTTTTTTTTCCCGTCCTTAGGAGGCCAGAAAACATATATTTTTGATGGCAGCTCGATTTCAAAAATTTTAGAAGTTATACTGAATTTCACACACGACCACAACTTTTTATACGAAATATTTCATTATAAATAGATCTTATCAATAGAAATTATGATGAATGTGATTTAAGGTATGTGTGTCTAACATTGCAGATTTAGTTTTCTAAAAGAACAACTATTGAATATAAAGTTTTAAAAAAATATTTCTACTTTAATAAAAATGGAATAATGCAAATCTCATCCATAGATTTATTGCTATTTTATAGAGGTAACCATAATTCTTCCATTTTATTCAATAATAATATAAATGTAAAGCTATGGAATAAATTTGTTGTTATTCATTGAGAATTTTAAATAAAAGAATATGGAAATTGTATTCTAGTGTGCAGAATGGAATGAGAATTGAAGGCGATATCTATTCAAACTATAAAAGACCGAACTCATATATATATATATATAAAATGGCACTCCTCTTTGGATGGCCACTAAAGGTAAAGGAATATTGTGTGACCTACATAATTTTAAAAAGGATTATTATTAGATTATATAACTCTAACCTAATTTCATGATATTATTCTTTCTCACTGGCTGCATGTATTTACTGCACGTGCCAAATTTTCAAAATTGAATATAGACCGGAAATACACGTTTTTGAGGTTTCCTGGATATAGGCGAAAATGTTTTAATCACTAATGGTTGCCTATGTGTATGTAAGTTTGTAGTTTATATATGTTAACAATTTTCAGTTAACAAAAAAATCACAGAAATATCAAACTTGATATTCCGTTTGGAAGTATCACCATGATACTCGTCAAGAAAGTTTCATCCAAAATGCATCAAATGATGGAAGTAAAACATTATTGCAAGACATAAGTTAGACAAGACATTATTGCAAGATAAAGTATCAAAGACATTTTCCGTGATTTTTTTTTTTTTTTTTTTTTTTTTTTTTTTTTTTTTTTTTTTTATTCCTTTTTTTTTTTTTTTACAATCCCTCGCGGCCCGCAGGCAAGGGAGGAACCTGTTTTCATTATTTGGTATTACGGTTCTTACTGGAACCGGACAATTGTCCTATGATAAAGACAACAGAAAAAGAAAAAGAAAAATATGTCCGTGCTAGTCTCTGGCGTCTTCCCTTAGCACTTCCCTTACAATGCGGCAGGTGTGGAGTACCACAGCCTGCTGCATCTCGTATATGATGGTCCTCCTGATTCCCATCATGCAGAGGCCCTCCCCCAGCGACCGTGGCACAAGTCCCGTGGCTGAAATAATCAACGGGACTATCTCCACCCCTGAGACTCCTCTCCATACAGCAGATATTTCTGCCGCCAGTGGCCTGTATTCAGCCAATTTCGTGGTATACGCGCGGGCTATGTTGGCGTCATCCGGGACAGATACATCAATCAGCCACACCCTGCCTGTTATAATTATTATTATTATTATTATTATTATTATTATTATTATTATTATTATTATTATTATTATTATTATTATTATTATTATTATTATTATTATTATTTGTCTGTGGAAAGCGACCAAGCCCTAAGGTATCCAAAGCCTTTCTGGGCCCATATAGCTACCCAAAAGTTCGGAGCCGTCTCAGTGCACTGCCGGCCTTCAAACAGCGTTCTCTCGTTACAGACAACACTGTCCATCACCGAACAGTTAGCGGTAAGAGGCTAGACCGCCGCATTGCTAATCCAGCGCGCTATCACTAAGCTAATACCTTCCCCATTTTCCATGAGAGCCTGCTTCATTTTGTGGTCATCGACCGGTTTCGGGCGTTCACCCATCATCACTATGTTATTATTACAACAGTGTAATAACATAGATTTGTACAGAGCAAATACAGTTGATATACTGTATCAACAGCGTATCACTGTATATACAGTGTAAATATCAAATACAGTGTATCAACTGTATTTGCTTTGTGCTAGTCTGATGCGGTTTTTCAACAAAAACATCCTGATGACAGGCGAACACCCGAAACCGGTCGATAACCACAAAATGAAGGCTATCATGGAAAATTGACAAGCATTCCTTCAAGGTTTTTGACCTCTAGCAGTTAATATGTACATTAGGCTTGCAACGGTTGATGATGTACTTAAGCGTAGTTTTACATTCTTTTACTCTAGAGGAAGCATTGCAATCGTATCAAGATTTTGAATATGAGCTTTTACTATAAATACATGTTTTGAACTGCTATGAGTACGAAAAAAAATGTTCTTAGCGAATGATTTATAAGTAAGTGTGGGTGTGTGTTTGACTGTGTGTTTGTGTGTGTGAGTGAGAGAGAGAGAGAGAGAGTGACAGAGAAAGAACAAAATATTTCAAAAACGATCAATCATTTGGTCCAAATCCAGTCACCGGAAGTTTAACTTTACTGAATGTGGTTTTTTTTGGGTGCAATTTTGCAATATTCTCGAAATATGCTCCAACTTTTTACACAGATAAAATGTCTATCACTTTTATTTATGTAATAGGATCCGAAGAGAGGGATCTAAAGCAGAGAGAGAGAGAGACACACACAAAATTGATAGTCTCACTCACTACTTAGGCCAGACTAGAGAGGGAGACTCTGTATATATACAGCTGCGCTAGCCCTACAGAAGGACAGTCTTTAGACCAGTTTTTACAGCAGTTAAAACGCGTCAGCAACCAACTACTACCCTTCTCTTAACTCATCTTTTGCTACCACTTTCTATACTCGAGTAAAGTCTTGTTACTTTCAGTTTGAGTCTGTTTTCAGCAGTTTGTGTTATTTTCCTCATTATACAGTGTTTAGCATTATTACCACTTTATTTATCTCTGAAGCCCAATCCTCTCCTTCTCATAGCCATTATATTTATAGCATATTTCCAGAAAAAAAGATTTTCGAGAGTTCAGGGGAAGCAGCATAGTAAAGTTTTCTTATAAAAAAAAATCACTCCATCACATTCTACGGTTCTGGCACCTACGTAATATCAAGATACAATAACAGCGATGCTAGAATATCCAAATTTGAAGAAAATCGGTTAACCGAAAAACGTGGCTTTATTGACCAGGTTTCAGAGATTTTTTTAGGGGAGGGATTTTGTCGAAAATGGCTATAACAATTTTCTTTAAACTTGGAATGCAAACAGAAAACGTATCATTTTTATTTGCAATATTTTACCGAAAAAAATTGATTTGAGGGGTTCTTAGGAATTTATACCTCTATAGTTATGTTAGGGCAACTGAATTCTTTTTTATTTTTTAATTTTATTATTTTACGATTGCATACATCAATGATGCAAGCAAAAACGATGATAAATGATATAGTGCTTACATGTACATATATACAAAACATATGCATGCACTAGCGTGATAACTTGAACGACGACCAGCCAGTGTCAGTAAGCTAAGTTTCCCATTAGAGCAGATTGACAACCAACACAGTGGGTTAACGTTATGCAATTAGATGATCACGGGGCTATCTGCGCCTGAGTCTTCGATATGGGTAGGTAGATATTATTCTGGAGGACAAGGAGCGGGATAATTGATTATTGTAAGAGATAATTTGGTATATAATTTAGTGTAGCGGGATTGGGCTAAATCAGAGACAAATGGAATATTTAGGTCAGAGTGGATTGTATGATTGGATACGTAAAATAGACCATTTACTATAAATTCTAAGGTTACCATTCTCAATCGTAATAAGTTTGTATGCGATTGAGATTAGTTCGTTTGCTTGTCCCATACAGTTCCAGTCCGTATGTCTATATATGGGTCCCAGCAAGTAATTGTTAAGTTTTCTTTTATTCGACAGAGTCAGTTTGGAATGTTTATTCAAATATTTTGTATTTGTTCTTGTCTCCTCCAATCACAATATCCATTAAGCGATTCAACCAGATGTCTGCGAGAATTACCGTGAAAGAACCAGCAAAATCTTCCCTATTATTTTTTATGGCGTTTCCCTTGAAGAGTTCACCTCAAATTAGTTGTTCCTTCCACAACCTCCTGTCATTCCTATCTCCGTCTCTTAAACCTCTCAGTAACATTTCTTCCTCAATTTCTTCTTCCCATAGACATAATGGTCTTCCTCTTCTTTTCCTTTTTAGGACAGATCTAATTCCCCTTACTTGTAGATTGCAGTAGGGGATTATTGCACTGCCACCTGAAAGGTCTATTGAGCCTTCTCAGTGCACTGCCGGCCTCCAAGCAGGGTTCTCTACTATAAACAACACTGCCATCGCCTGACAGTGAGTTGTAAAGGCTCCTAGGAAGAGAAAATCTAAGGGCAGCATGCTGGATTTAAACCCGGGACCTCCGCGTTGCAAGTTCAGCATGCTTCCACTGAGCTAATCCCTTCCTTCTCTCTTGGCTTAGGCCAATTAACTAGGAACAGAGTGTCCTTGTCTGTAAAATGTAGAGTGTATGTACATTAAGTGTATTGTGTACTGTTCTGACGAAGTGCATGGAGTACTGAGCTGTGTTGGGCTCCTCCCCAAGTAACTGCATGCAACAGATGCCCCTTGTGGACTTCCCGTACTTTCTCAGGTCATTTGTCAGATTCCCATGCCCGGACAATCTCCTTTCTACTCTTGTTTATTGTAAATTCATTTCTGAAGGCTTATTTCTTTTATAACAGCCTCAATTTTTTTTTATCCGATCAGATTTTGTTTACCTCGTAGGATTTCCTCCAAATATTCCATTTGAACGGCTTTTATTTTGCCTATTAGATTTAGTTGTCAAAGTTATGGATCCGTACAAGAGGATATCTTCAATAATGGAACAGAAAAGGCTTATTTTATTTACTTTGAATATATTGTTTCATAGTATGGAGTGAAGCATTTCAGCTGCTTTCTTACACTGTCCGATTTTTTTTTTTTTTGCCTGCACTTCTGCAATACATTTTTCTGCCTCAATCAAATTCGAGCCCAGGTACTTGAAAGCCATCACTTTTTTAATTTTCAGTTCATTCCGTTTTTAAATCTTGCTTTTTTTTCTTCCAACAACCATTTGTATTCGGTCTTTAAAATATGTATTCTCATGCCACATTTTTCATACTAGCTTCTTAGCTTTCTGATCATATATTCCAGATCCTCTCGATTCTAAGCTCATTCATCAGCAAAAATTAGGATGATAAGATATTCATAATTAATAGGCAGACTCCATTTCCATTTCAAGTTCTGACCGAATCATACAGTTATCTCTTCAGATAAAAATTTTGAATAGAGATGGGGCAGCATATAACCCGCCTTGCTTTAATCCCTTTGTGGTTAGAAACGGTGTGAGACCCATTTATCTTATTTAATTTGATATAATGTACTTGAACATATATACAGAGGAATATACAAATAAATAAAAAATGTAAGAAAGACAGAATTATGTCATGGATGACATGCATATAAAATGATGTTAGAATGATATAATTTGGATAGCGTAAAAATCACTAGTAAAATTTAATAAACGTTCCAAATTATATTATTATATTATTAATACTGAAACAAATAAAATAAATAAATAAATAAATGAAATATACATGTTTTTAAATATTACATAAAATGAGCCGTCACTTAATATTAAAGATGACATTTTTTTCCCCTTCAGCTCATTTATCTTTTTCTTTATTTTCCATATTTTCATTAATATAATTTTATTCAGCGCAGCACCTACATCAGTGTCAGGTGTCATGTCAAAGTGTTCCACTTTATTTCACTTGTAATATTTTGTTATTATGTCCTGTAGTAACTATATTTCATTTGTTTGCACTTCTAAATAATTCTTTAAAAAAAAAAAGTAATATTATTTAATTTATAAATTAAATATTACAGTTATTATTAACAAAACTTAATAACAATAATAAGAAAAAATTAATTAATTTCCATTATCTTTAAATAAGAAAGCTCTTGGAATGGTAACCACGTGAAGGAGGAAAGAAAGCAGATAACATGGTAATTTCATAGTAATTGGTTAACCACACTGAGCAAAATACTACTTTGTTACCTCCTACAAGCAAAACCAACTAAGAATTAGTTAGAATATAACCTTAAGACATTTCCACTGTAAACTTATATAATTGGGTATATTTACTTGTATTGTATAACATGGTAAGGATAAACTTTTAAGTTAATTAAATAGGTATTTAGAAATGTACATAGTATATTTCCAAGTCTCTTCCAACCATTTCTCACAAACTAAACGTAACATTATATCAATTACTATTGTAACCTTAATAAACAACACAAGTAATTTAATAATATATCACAAAAACAGAATATTCTCCAGTAACTTGATTTCCAGGAAATCTTGGTGAGTTAGGTGATCTTTCTAATTAGATTGATGTTGGCTATTTTACTTTCTCTTAATTATAGTAAGAAAAATCTGGTATGAAACACTCACGTTTTTCTAACTTCTATCTAAATATACAGGGTGTCTCAAGGTGTATGGATAACGGCTTTTTCTCGGAAACTAAGATAGCTAGAAAAAAAAACTAAAAACTACGTGTCCCCGTTGTTTTTTGTTAGAAAACCAAATTTAATTTGCAAATTTGTTTTGGAGCTTCGAGAAGCGAGATATAGGCACCAACTTCATTTTTTCAAATGTGGGGAGGTGTGGTTTTTATTTAAGAAATAGATTCCTCTATTTTTTGTAAGAAAAATTTACTTGAACGGTTTTTTTCTGTGAGCGATATTTTAACAAGTTATGAATGAAAAAATGAGTCCTATAAGAAATTTCAAAATGATATTGCTAACGGTTTTGATTGGAATAAGAAGAAAAGTACTATTTTATTATACACTTTTACTCCTCATTAATTACTGAGATCTTTGCTCCGCACTGGCCTCCACCATTACAGATGTATTTCTTTGGTCGTAAGTTCTATTGGTAGGAAAAAGCATGTGTGTATGCATCTCTAATGGTGGGGGCCAGTTCGAGCAAGATCTGTAATTAATGAGGAGTAAAATTTATAATAAAATAATACTTTTCTTCTTATTCAATAAAAAAACCGTTATAATATCATTTTGAAATTTCTTATAGAAATCATGTTTTCATTCATAACTTGTTAAAATATCGCTCACAGAAAAAAACCGTTCAAGTAAATTTTTCTTAAATAAAAACCACACCTCCCCACATTTGAAAAAATGAAGTTGGTGCCTATATCTCGCTTCTCGAAGCTCCAAAACAAATTTGCAAATTAAATTTGGTTTTCTAACAAAAAACAACGGGGACACGTAGTTTTTGTTTTTTTTTCTAGCTCTTAGTTTCCGAGAAAAAGCCGTTATCCATACACCTTGAGACACCCTGTATAAATATAAATACCTTGTAATAAATACTTGCACTTCTATTTGTAGCATGTTAATGGAAAAATTGATTTTTTTTGTACTGGTTTTTGGGAAAAAGCAGTATTAAGCTTACCTCTAAGTACCAATTCAGAACAATATATGGTTCTACCACCGTCATAATATTGATGTACTTATATATAGTTCTGCTAAAAGTCCTGGTTTGAAGAAAATCGCTTAAACGGAAGTGTGACTTTACAATGTAAGCTTCTGATATGTTGTAGATTGTAGATTGTTGTAGGGGAATTATTGCGCTGCGACCTGCAAGATCTGTTGTGCCCCCCACCCCCCCCGGAGCCTTCTCAGTGCACTGACGGCCTCCGAGCAGAGTTCTCTAGCTATAGACAACACTGCCCATCACCGAACAGTGAGTTGTAGAGGCTCCTAGGAAGAGAAAATCTAAGGGCAGCATGCTAGATTCGAACCCGCTTTGCTAGTCCACCGCGCTACCACTAATCGCTTCCTTCTCCCTTGGCTTACGCCATTTAACTAGGGGCGGAGACCCTAGTTAGTGTACTGTGTTTGTCCTTGTCTGTAAAGTGTAGAGTGTATGTAGTTTAAGTGTATTGTGTACTGTTCTGACGAAGTGCATGGAGTACTGAGCTGTGGTAACCCGTGGTGTCAATACTCCCCAACTATCTGCATACAACAGATAATCCTTGCGGGCTGTTCTCAGTTGTTTGGAGTTTTTCTCAAAAATGGCTATCATGATTTTGATTAAAACTTAGAATGCTAACTGCCCAGATATAAACCTATCACATCTATTTGAAAATGTTTTTTTTAGGATAATTCAATTCAATTTGTTTTGTCCAAATTGTGCTATTACTTTGAAAATGTTATTTACGTGTGTTAAAACGTTTTGTCGCTCTCTGATTTACAGTGTAAACACATTTTGTTTCTATCTGTCAAAAGTACTAATTAACTCGTACACCCACTGCATCCAAATATTTACGTTAGGGTAAAACATTTCCAAATTTAATGGACATTTGTTCATTTTATAATTTATTATTTTAATTGCAAAATAATAGAAGGTTGTCTGAGTGTTTCATATCAGATTTTTTAGTATTTGGTCGATATTAAAATTTTCACCGGAAATATATGTTTTGAGGTCCCCTGAGTCCAAAAAAAAAATGGTTTTTAGAAAATGGTTTGTATGGGTGCGTGTGTATTTATGGATGTGTGTGAAAACAATATTCTTTAACAACGAAAAAGTTGTAGGAAGCTCTCAAACTTGGTATTCTGTTTTGGTACTACCATCGCATCAGACACGAAGATTTCGGGCAAAATCCATCAACCAGAAGTGGCACTTTACCGAATGTTTTCTTTTTTTCCAGTTTTTTGTGATTTTCTCGAAAACGGCTCCATCGATTTTCTTTAAACTTGATATATCAACTACACATACAAAAAGCTACAACTTTTATTTGAAACATTTCTCCGGGAACTCCATCTATTCTCGAGGGGGAGGATGTTATCATTAGAAGGATGTGAAGGTTATGTTGGGACTTCCTGCCAGTACTTCTACAGCGATGCTATATGCTCCGCGCCGTTACCGAAGATTGGGACTGTTCGGTGTCAGTAGGAAGCGCCACTGCAGCATCTGTCAATAGCCCAAAAGCTGTCCGAAGTTCCAGATGCTCAATTTCAGCTCGGCTTCAACTATCAAGAGGAAGAGGAGCTGTGTTTCAGCCGTCTGGATTTAGATCCCGCAGAAGGAGACTCGGCACACTTTGGAGTAAGGAAAATAAGGCAGATACTTCGGGAAGGGGCATTTGATGAATGGGTGAACTGCAAGTGGCAGGGGATTGGTGTTAATCATTTTAAAGAAGCTCCGCAAGGTAACCGATTTGTGGGCAATAAACAGCTGCTTTCTGGCTCGGAGTGGATCTATGCCATAACACTGAACGCAAACTACGCTCCCCTTCGTGGTGTTCCTGGTGTTGGACACCAGGTGGCAGGAGATGTTGGACCACTCTGCCGCAAATGCGGCCGAGAGTCCTGAAACACCTGCTCACGGCTGGGCAATTGTCCAAATAACATGCTTCTTGTCACTCGACACCACCACCGAGTAAAACACACACTGATGGAGCTTCTAGGGGATGAAGACTATGAATGTTTCGAGGAGGTGTATGGCATTGACACCGAGGGGTCAACAAGGTATGCAGACATCGTAGCATTCAAAAAAGGATCAAAGGGGGTACTGATAATTGACCCTACAGTGCGGTATGAGAACAATGATAAGCACCAAGCAGCCATGAACGTTCACCTCGAGAAGAAGTCCATTTATGAAAAGTGTATCCCGTAGAATAGAATAGAATCGGGGGGGGGGGAGCCTCATTCCACTGCGACCTACAAATTGAGGTCTATTGTGGATCCCCTTAAGTTACAGAACAGCCCCCAGCTTTGCCCTCCTAATCAATCCTAGCAAAGCTGAGAGCGGCTCCGTCATGAAGCTTTCAGCTTCGGGATTGCCCGTCCCCAATTGAAGAAACCTAATCCTCGCCAGGCCGGCGCACTCACAAAGGATGTGCGCCGGGGTCTCCTCCTCTACCTTGCAGAATCGGCATACCGCACTATCCGCAAGTTGTAGGTGGTGCATGTGTCTATTCAGCCTACAATGCCCTGTTAGTAGACCCACAATTAACCTTATATCCCTTCGGGTTTGGCTCAGTAGGTCTTTGGTAAATTTAGGCAAATGTCTTTTAATGAAGAGCTTTGCCTGCCTCTGTCCTGGTGTTCCCTCCCACCAACGCAGATGGCTGATCTTCTATCCACCCCTTGATAGAAGTTTGGATGAGGCTCCTGGACAAGCCGCAGAAGGGTTCGGGGCCTATAAAGGTATCCTGCGAGCCCTCCCTCGCTAGGGCATCCGCCCTCTCATTGCCCAGGAACCCCGCATGTCCCGGCACCCAGGCAAGTGTCAGTTTATTCCGAGTACCCACCTCGGTGAGGGCAAGTAGGCAGTCCCACACCAGTCTTGAGACTATTTGGTGTGAGGAAAGTGCCTTCAGGGCTGCCTGACTGTCGGAGTATATGGCCACTCTTCTACCCACTATCCTTTGCCTTATAATCTCCCTAGCGCAGAGTTGTAACGCCACGACTTCAGCCTGAAAGACCGTGGCGTACTTCCCTAGGCTGGCCTTAAAAGTGTATCCCGTACTACCAAGAAAAATTCAGGGAACAATTTGGGGAAAGAGAATTTCAGGTCCGTGGACTTTGGTTTGGGTCAAGGGGCACCATACCGTGGATAACCTTAGACTTCTTCAAGGAGGTAGGCATTGATCAGGAGAATTTAGGGACTATAGGGGAGTCCATAATTATAGATTCTTTGGGGATAATTAACCATCACATCTATGGCTGACGGCGCTGTATGTACTCTCTTCCTAGGCATAGTGGCGTGTAGACATAGTGCACACGCTTAGACTCGCTTTTCCCCCTTAAAAATTAGGGCACAAATGCATATGTTGCATGCATGACAACGTAGTGTTTTATCTACACACTAAAGCATTTTTTTACATGTACATAAGGACTATACATATTATATTTATGTGTATATATTTCTCGTTAAATGTCTGCTTTCAATGTCCTCGTGACTGATGAGTACGCTGTGTGTCCCAGCAACTCAACTCAGTTGAGCAGCCTCACTGACCAGGTCCGTTTATTAATCTCTCTAAGGGCACTTTTGGGAGAGTTGAAGGATTGCGAGCCTCCTAATTGCTATTTTAAATGACTTAATGTGTTTATAACAATTCTCTATCAACTAATAATATTAATTAGAATTATATAAGTTGCCACAATTCCCAGTTTTGAAGAAAATCGTGCCAAGTGACGGCTTTACTGAATAGGTGTTTTTCGGGTTTTTTGTGATTGTTCTCCATAAACATTCGACGATTTAAACACTATAAAAATTGTTAGTGTGAAGAAAATTTTCCATTTTGCAGTAAGAGAAAGTCGTGTGAGTGTGTTCACACAGAATTATATATATATATATATATATATATATATATGGTGTGTATCAGTCAAACATATGGTTCTACCACTAATATAATATTAAAGTATATTAATAGTAATACTATCGGTACAGCGGACACCAATAGCCGCCATCTCCATACTGTAGGAAAGTTAAAAAAAAAAAATCTGGTGTGAAACACTCACACAACTTTCTCTTACTCTAGTTCTCAAAATTTTAATTCACAAATTTTATGGTTAGTGTACCAAATTTAATGAAATTCGTGGGAACTGAAAAAAACTGTTCAGTAAGAGAGCACTTCCGGCTTACTAATTTTCTTGAAACTCGGAATTTTGGTCATCTATTTATTTCTAATTAATTTTGTTTGGATGGTAGAATTGTATAATCAACTATGATAGCACTTTAGAGAAAAACATAACCACTCCCCTCCCCTAAAAGTGCCCTTAAATGAATTTTCCTAGAAAAATGTTTTAAATAAAAGTTGTAGATATTTGTATTTATAGCTGATATATAATGTTTAAAGAAAATCCTTGAATCCATTTTTACGAAAATTGCGAAAAAGTGAAAAAAAAAAAAAAAAAATCATTTAATAAATTGGTAAAGTAAACGAATACTTCCGGTAATCCGATTTTTTTCAAACTCGGATATTTCAACAACATATTTAATTCTAATTAACATTATTTAGATGACAGAATTGTATGTAGTAAATTGAAATAGCACTTTAGAGGAAAATCTAATCCTATCCCATTCCCCCCCCCCCCCAAAAGCCCTTAATGATTTGCTCAGAGAAATTTTTAAATAAAACTTGTAGATTTTTGTATGTATAGTTAATATATGAAGTTTGAAGAAAATCGTCAGGGCCATTTTTTAAGAAAATCGCAAAAAAGTAAAAAAAAAAAAAAAAAAGATCATTTAGTAAATTGGTACTTCCGGTTGAGGAATTTTGACAGATAACGTACTGTCAGATCCCATTAAAATACCTAAACGGAATATCAAGTTTGAACTTTCTTCTATTCTTTCGTTTTTTAAGCTGTAGTGTTCAAATACATACATACATACACGAACATACACCCATTTTCCAAAAAAACATTTTTTTTAGACTCAGAGGACCTCAAAACGGATATTTCCGGTGAAAACTCGATATCGAAAATTTGACATGATTACAATACTTCTTCCTTAACTAGGTGTAAGTGAAAGTAAAAAGGGGATGTAGGAAAGTGCAGAATGCAATGCCGTTTGTTCGATTTATAAAGTTTTGATTTTGTTTTATGAAGTTAATAATACTTTCTCATATGTTATGTACGTAGTAATAAAGACATATATATGATGCCTAAAATAATGAATATCATAAAAAGTATATAAGCTATAAAAATAACGAATTAGAAAAAAAGATTTACCATGTAATTTGAAAAATTGATTGGTGCACGGAAAAAAATTAGACACGAATTTCATACTAAAAATTTTAGTTTACAAATTTATAATTAATTTTTCAAATTTTAATTAATCACTAAACCCAACAACAAATACTATGATGAATAATTTATCAACTTAATCACTTATCAATTAAATAATTAATTGTGCACTTTACAAATTATCTACATCACTTTGTGAAATTTATTTCCCCTATATATATATATATATATATATGAATTGTGTACAGTCAGCATTTCATGCATTGAACTAAAAGACTGCTTTTAAATGTACATCAAAAGCTTTACTATATATTCATGCATACTTACTTTGATCATAATCCTTAATCTCTTAAGTGGCACCATAATTAATATGAATATGTTCTTAAAAAGGATTAATTGCATACACGATTCACTCAACATTTTGATTACTATTAATTTTAAATACGTTACTAGGGGGGAAACATTTCGGTACTTTGGATAGTTTTTTCGGGTTTCGAAAGTTTACGTTTTTTTGGACAGGGTCACTGAAAACTTTTTAACTTAAATACGTGAATAAAAACTTTGGTGAACCAGTCTAGTCCCATTTTCAGTATCCGACACACACAAGTTTTACTAAGAAGGAATAAGCATGGTAGAGAACCCCGATTGGCTGCCTCATGTTGATAAGTAAATCGTTAATTTTATAAGCAATGTTACACTCAACTTTTAAGCTTTCCCTCATTTTTTGATTTTCTTTTAAAGCGGAGCAACTGTGATCGTGTCAAATTTATAACAACAAAAACAAAAATAATAATAATAAAATTAACTTTTCACCAGGAACTACCAGGTTTTGAAACACTCTCGAGTTTTCAAAAAGTCCAATGAAAATTCAGGTATTCACCATATATAGCTGATACGTATAAATGTTTGTAGAAGGCAGAAGAACACATAAAATAACTAAAGAATTTTGCAATAGGTTCGTTCGCTTTCTGATCGCTCTACCCTTCGACAAACTTGCATGACGCCACGTGGCGTTAAACAAGAGATGTAAAGTTAGCGTCTCCCTCCCTCGTAACTTTACTCTAAATATTTGACAATAACAGTACAAAAAGGAATTAGTCATTTATTTCTTGGATTATTTTTATATGGCTAATATAATATGACATATTGATAGGCAGGCCGCACTAAGGGCTTTGAGTAAGACATGGTGGAGTTCGAAACTAGTGGGAGAATGTAGAAGAAGGCTTAATGCTTTAGCTTGGAGGGGTATGAGAGGGCGGATCAGTTGGCTAGGGAGGGATCATCATTACCATTTTATGGTCCTGAACCAGCCATTGCCGTCACAAAGAAGTTTCGTGATAAACAGATTAGACTTTGGGAGATGAGAGTCTTGGAGAAATGCCGGGGCGGACACGCAGGGGTCCCTCCAAGCTAAAAGATTTATAAAAGTAAGTAAGCAGAGAATTTCGGAGTACCTCCTGTCCCTCAGTAGGACAGGTCTGAAGACTTTGGTGGGGGTAGTGACTGGACACACTTGGGTGTATAGTCACTTGTTTAACATAGGGAGGACGTCTAGTCCCATCTGTCAGAACTGCGACGACGGAGTCAGGGAAACGGTGTTCCATTACTTATGTCAGTGTCTCCGTTTCGCTGGTCCTAGGTTCCGCGTATTTGGGAGGGCACCACTCTCGCAGGATTGCCTGGGCGAGTTGGAGTTTAAGGATATCCTGGAATATTGTAGACTGACCGGTAAGCTGCCGGGGGAGATTAATTAAGGGATTATGGGGGGGCAGCGGGGGGATAAAAGCCACATAGTCTTAGGTCCCACGCCATTAGGCACCCGGCATAATAATAATAATAATAATATGACATAAGATATAATAAAGAACAACTCAGTATAACTCGAAGAACCGCACCTATTTTAATGCTTCTGTAATTTATTTATATGTTAATTTCAAATTAATTCTTTACTAAACCTCAAAGGAGATGTTATTGCTAATAAATTACATAGCGTAATAAATTGCCAAATTTCTAGGCGAATTCATTTCAGTGAAATGTAAATAACTCATTATTCATGGCTTTCGCCTTAACCAATATATTCTCATAATTATAATGTAATACAATTAATTATTCAAAAAAAAAAAAAAAAGAAGTATAAACAAAAAAAAATGAAAAAATTAATAAAATCCACCAATTTGCTGTTATATTTCAACAAAAATGGATTAAAACTGAATGTTATTATTTTGGTGTTACAACTCCAAAACAAGGATAATATATACATGTTATTGGAAGCAAATAATTCCACAGTTAATCTAAACGCTTTTATCTTTATGCTTTAAGCTTTTCCATA
The DNA here is from genome assembly GCA_011037195.1 of Triatoma infestans. NCBI lineage: Eukaryota > Metazoa > Arthropoda > Insecta > Hemiptera > Reduviidae > Triatoma > Triatoma infestans. Next base: position 28,702 of record JAAEAF010009560.1, read on the forward strand.
ATAGGATAGGAAATGAAATTTGGAAATGTTGAAATATAGAACAGAACGTTTCCAAGTATTATTTAGCTGTCATTGTATTCTACTATATTTCACCGGGAGGTGGAGGAATTTAGGTCCTAACTCTGACCTTTTTCCAAGCTCACAGACTGGAAAATTCTCTTGAATCACTTTAGCAATAATAAATTAACGTTTTTTTTTTGTTTTTTTTTGCCTAGAAGTATAGCTTGATAAAGTATTCCGTTTTTTTACATTACTTTATACAAAATTGGAATATTGGTATGTTGCAAAAACTTTTTGCGTCATAAAAATATTAAATAATCGATCTTTTCAGTTCTAAATAGATTTCAAACATAGGAATAAAATAATGAAACATTAAATGGCCTGGAAAGGAGAAGGAAGATAAGTCAGTTAATATCTTGACATGAAATTAGGAAAAGAGAGGAATGTAGTTGGGTCATGTTGGGATTACGTCTGATAACGCTCAGATACGTGGATGTAGACAGCAATACGTGGAGGTATCTTTCTCAATATACTAATATTTGGCCTGGAAGCAAAACAACATCTAAGAAGTTGGGAAATTTCCATAATCATTGTGGTAGAGTTCACAGAGTTAGAAAACATAAGAGACTTTCTTTCTGTTGTTATCCTAGATCATCCTGTTGTCAACATCCGGTTTCTGTAGCTCATCTTCATGATATTTTGATATACAGTGTGATAACACAGAACTGTAAAGGACCAAATTCAGAGACTTATTATTATTATTATTATTATTATTATCATCAAAACGGGTGCCCAAAGGCGCGGTACCTAAGCCTATGTGGCTCTTATCCCCCCGATACCCCCCGTACCCCTTAATTAATCTCCCCTGGTAACTTGCCGGTTAATCTACAATATCCCAAGATATCCCTAAACTCCAACTCGCCCAGGCAATCTTGCGGGAGTGGTGTCCTCCCAAATATACGAAACCTAGTTCCAGCGAAACGGGGACAGTGAAGTAGTGATACACCGTTTCCCTAACTCCGTCATCACAGTTCTGACAAATGGGACTCCGCGTCCTCCCTACCCCCACCAAGGTCGTCAGACCTGTCATACTGCGGGACAGGAGATACTCCGAAATTCCCTGCTTGCTTGCCTTTATAAATCTTTTAGCTTGGAGGCACCCCTGCGTGTCCCCCCAGCGTTTCTCCAAAGCTGTTGTCTCCCAAAGTCTAATCTGTTTGTCGCGAAACGTCTTTGTAACGGCCAGGGCTGGTTCAGGACCACAAAATGGTATTGATGATCCCTCCCTGGCCAACCGATTGCCCTCTCATTGCCCTCTATTCCCGCATGTCCGGGTATCCAATAAGATGCACCTTACCCCTCCAAGCCAAAGCGTTAAGCCTTCTCCTACATTCTCCCACTACTTTCGGACTCTACTAAGTCTTATTCAAAGCCCTTAGTGCGGCTTGACTATCGGAGAAGATCCGCACTTCCTTAAACTCTCCTGGCCACTCCCCCACAAGGTGGCAGCATTCAATGATGCCCACCACCTCAGACTGGAAAACAGTGGCCAAACCACCCAAGGCCACCGAACTCCCTCTATCCAACTCCTGAAACCATGCTCCCGCCCCCGACAGGCCAGTACCCTCCTGCCTAGAGCCATCTGAATAGCAGCGAATAATACCGCTGCCCGACTCCGTTGGCCTCGTGAGGTTATCATCCCCTATACTACCAATCGTAATCTCATAATCTCTCTCAAATCCCCATTTCTTGCTCGTCTCATCAAGTTTGGATAGCAAAAATCGGTTTACTCGCCAAATTTTGTCCTCAATCCTAGTGTGATCCCCCCGGAAGGTTCTCACCCATTCTCCCTTGCACCTCATTCTGAGGTACCAAATTCAGAGACTTAGTGTGTAAACTGAAGTTATCTAGAAACAGAAGTTAATTGTAAACTGAACTAGGTTTAAATAAATATGTAAGCAGACTGATTTTCCCTATGCAAGTCTATGGAATCAATACTGTTTATCATTATTAGAAAAAAAAAAGCAGGCTATCATGGAAAATATCTCTGATGCTTTCCAGCAATTGCAGAACCAACCGCAACAACTACAGGAAGAGCACTATGGCTCTCAGCAATCATCGGAACACCAAATTTTAATAATTCACTAATGGACAATTGAAAGGATTTAAGTTATTGCTTCAAAGTCTTTTTGGGGGAAAAAAACAGATAAGAGATTGGAAGAAATAGGTGCAAATAATGTACTTGGATTTTAGCCACAGAAAATCTTTATAAGAAATATAGAAATGTAGTGAGAAACTTGCATTGACTTTTTGACACAAATGCAGGCAGTGGTCACAGTTAAAGTCCTATTTTCAAAGCTTCCAAGTCTAATTTTCCTCATAATAGGATGAAATGTGAGCTTAGTGGTTTAATGGCGATCTTACTTGAAAGGATCACGATCTTCTGATTCCTATACATTCTGACAAGATGGGCGAATTTTTGGCTGGAAAATGCTGAAAATGTTAGGCTCCGAGTGGCTAATTCTTGATCTATAAAGTCAAGCCGCAGTTTCCCTGGAGTGAAGTCTGCCTATAATAAAGTATTCGACTATCTATCGTGTTATACATTTGATACTCTTCCGGGAGGAAGAACACAGTCATTGGGTATTTTCAACGAATGAAGCACTCGTTCCCCATATTCGTTTCAGACGAACATAGAACCTTCCAAGATTTTGAGGGCGCACCCTCCCAGGACCCAAGAAAGGATGTATTTAGCAAACTTTCCGGGGGCTTCTACAAGAATTTTATCTTTGTGAAAACTAACAAGCATTATCCAACTTCACCTTTCTTTCATCCTTTTAATCTCTAAGTCTTTCACATCAGCCAGAGAGCATTTCGTTTTTATTATTTTGGGTTTCCTAGCAGATATATAATCAATGTTTAGAATCTTGACGTACAAACCTATTGTTGGCTCATAGGCCGCATTACCCATTAGGGTTAATTGGAAATAATTACAAGAAAGCTGAATAATAACGCACTGTTAAAAGTAAATAAAATCAAAACTCAGTTAATGCGAATTAAGAGGTAATAATGATAAAGATTATTTTTAGTTAACTAATAAAACCTAAAATAAACAACAAGTTTTAATGACACTTAATAAGTAGTCGGATAAAGTTTCTAAAAAGAGTATTTAGAAGTATTATACAAAATAAAGCCTAACTAATTTAATAGCTTCATCTAGTGAAGAAGTGCGGCGCGCACTGTTTGTTGAGTATGATGAAAAGTGTTTGGGTAGAGTAGAATTAGTGGATGGCATTTTGGTAAGGGAGTGAAGTATTTGAAGAGCGTAAAATAACTTTCAAGTGTATTCAACTCTTGTTTCTTCACTTATAAACAGTAATTATTGTTAAGTAAGACATTTTACTTACTGGCATAAAACTGTTCTTTCTACATTAAAGTTTCTACCATAAATACATACTTTTACATATATATATATATATACGCTATACGCAAACACAAATACAAAAACAACTCTCACTTTGTCTTTATTATATTAGAATAGTGCTTTAGAAAACTTGAGTTAACTGTAAGGGTTATCTTTTTCGTTTAAAGCAAAAGAGACGAAACACTGTAAGAGTATGTGAAAGCAAAACATGGGATATACCGGGCAAAGATACATCATGAGAAGGAAGGGGAGATAAGGTTAAGTTAATTATTTTATCCGATTAGTAAGGGTTACTTTGGTCGTTTATATTTGTGTCACGCATGTATAAACTCTCATTGCATGTACACCCCATTAGGCCTGTTTACCCATACTAACCGCGTGTATATTATGCACACATTTGTAATGTTAGAATACGAAATTCATATTTATAGTAACTGTTACTTGAATAATAATATTACAAAGTTAAATTGTAATAATCTATTATTAATATTATTAAGTAATTAGCTTCCTTAAATATTATAACATATTAAGTTAAATGATGTCAAATTGAATGTTCGAATAGAATACTTAAAAAAAAAAAAAAAAGGAAAATCGTATAAATCTCTCAAACTTGGTATACTGTTTTAAGTAGTAAACCGTTTCTCACATGAAGATTTCGGATAAAACCCATCAACTGAAAGTGAAAATTCACCGGAAGCTAATATTTAGTATTCCGTTTAGATACGTACTACCGATTCAAGATACGAAGGTTTATGGCAAAATCCACATTAGAAGTGCGATTTTACGGACCTTTTTTTTTTTTCAGTTTTGCATTTTTTATTAAATATTGTATTATACTATCTCTATGCATAAATGCCTATCATTTTTATTTGAAACATTTTCCTAGGAAAAATTCCTTTCTTGTGGGTTCTGAGGGGGGGGGGGGAGTGGCTATGCTTTCATCAAAAGCACCACTTCAGTATAATGTACAATGAAATGAGGTGCAATGCTCAGTTGAAAACCTCCCTAGTTAAAATGCTCAGTTAAAAAGGTCAAACAAAAGAGCGATCCATTCGGCGATTAAGCGCTAAAGCGTCGAACCTTTGCAGAAGAAAAGAAAAGGCAGCAGTTGGCAGAGCAAAGTGCCTTCCCTAGCAATTTGTCTCGCAATGTAGGAGTTGCAGCGTTTCGCATGGTGACTGGGCATGACTATCTATCTGAAAGCTCATTTATATAGGATTGACGTGATTGTGAATGACCAGTGTCCACTATACCAAATAAGGGAAAATAGGTGCAGAACACCTTGAAGTTTGTGCAGCTCTGAAGGGTGTTTGCGACTCCGCCTACCAGTGTGGCTCGGCAATGCAGCAGCGCTGCATGGTATGTCAGTGCTGCCACAAGTGGGCATTGGATAAAAACTGCCAACTATATAGTTAGAAATATTAGAAGAATTCAAAAGTGCGCGACTTTATAGAGTAGGTTTTTGAGATTTTTGGAATGTTCTCCAAAATGGTTACAATGATTTTCTTTTAAACTTTAAATACTGATTGCACAGATAAAATTCTATAACTGTTATTTAAAAAAAAAATTTCCCGATGGGTTTCTACAGAATTTATGGTATTAAATGCCAAATGTTATTTGATTTCCTTCATTACTATTAACCGCTGTCTTCCTGTCTGCAATTTAACCACATTGAAATGACTATCTGATGCCCACTCGTGACAGCATTGCCATACCATGCAACGCTGCTGCAATTGCCGAATCACACTGATAGGCGGAGTCGCAAACATCCTTCACAGCTGCGCCAACTTCAACATGTTATGCATCTATTTTCCCGTCGTGGCATAGTGGGCATTGGTCATTCTCAATCACGTCGATCCTATATAAATGAGTGTAGTGGAATCGATTATCGGAATCCAGAGGTATGAAGGCAGATGTCTTGAAGAGGGATTTATTAGGCGGAAGTTAGTTAAGAGATTTTAGAGAGTTATTACATGAAATACTAAACACTGAATTTACAAAAATAGACTATATTTTTACAATAATTGGAATGTGAGAAATGGTAACAACAATTAATATGAACTGTTAAAAATAAATAAATAATTTAAAGAGATAAATAACAACTAATTTAAAAATGATTAAAATAAATAAAACTAATATGCACAACTATGAAATGTTTGATAGAATAATTATAAGTTTAACCTTGTATAGGGACGCGCTCGCGGAACTCAAGTATCACTGCTGCTCGTTGAAACTGTAATGATAAACTGATCCCCTCCTCCAGTGGGCGAAGTTTATATTAGTATTACTCACACACTGTCAGGTGTAAGACATCTCTCGTAGTGTGCGTCCTTGGCCAGGTCGGTGACCAGTGTGATTTAGGTCAGTGGCCAGCGTTGGCGACAGATGGCCGCCCATCGGTGATTTTCAAAGACTAGTAGCCTTTTGAATCGGCCAGGTGGCTTCTGTTCAATAATGATCCTTGTTTAAAAGGGTTTTATCGGTGCTTGTCTTTGATACTGATGTATTGTCCCTTGTACTGAAAAGGCTTTTTGATCGGCGCGGTCCTTGTCTTGAAGACAGCGGCCGGCTGGGCCACTAGTTATAAATTATCCTTTCTTCTTGTTATCTTTTGTGAAGATAGCGGCTGGCTGGAGCCACTTGACATTGCTATGACATTGATATGTCATTATATGGAGCTTGCAGATAGATAGTCGTGCCCAATCATGCCAAGCGAAACGCTACAACTCCTTAGAGTTGAGGGAGAGCTTTTTCTGCCAGTTGCTGCCATTTCTTACTGAGCCAAGGATGCGTAGATGCATCATACTTGAAATTCTAACGATATAGGTATTTAATAAAACATTTGGTATATAGATTGTAACAATATAGCCCATTAACAGGAATACTTCATCATTGCTGTTTTCAAAAAACACCAATAAAAAATAATTCTCAATAATTTTACTCAAAAAAAAGATTGTCCAATTAGTCTTTGTCTATTATTTGAATTTTAAAGAAACTTCCCTTAAACGTCCAAAAAATTAATTATCCCAGAAAAACGTTTCAAATAAAAGTGATTAAATATTTATGTGTGAACATAGTATAAATTGCAAAAAAAAACAAAAGCATTCAGTATGTTATCCCTTCCGGTGGAAATGAAACAGCAAGTTCCCAGCGATTTTTCGTCTTTGAGGATATTTTGTTCGCACATACACACTAAAAACAGACCATCAAATTTTTTTTTCGTACTCAGGGGATCTAAAAACATGTATTATCGATTAAAACTCAATTTGAAAAGTTTGATACGATGGCAATACTTCCTTCTTACTAGGAATTAAGACAAAGTAAAAAAAAAAAAAAATGAGAAAATTTAAATACTACATTTTTGCTAATTTTTAGGAGATGCAAATTTTCCTCCGGCGTAAATAATCCCTTTTTTAGGTAATTGACAAATCTGGTTTCATAATTCTATGGAAGGTATATCTAGTGGAAGAAAGAAATGAAAGAAAATAAGAATTTTGAAAATAGTTTAGTGAAATAATCTTGTGAATTTTAGTTAGTTCAAATAGTGTATTTTAATGAAGGGGAAAGAGCCAAGTACTCTAATTTAGGTCAATGCTACTGAAGAGACAAAGGGACAAGAAACGTTAGGATAAGACAATACACTCCCTCTAGACTGGTAGACATACCAGCATTGTTTGGAAAGATTTGAACTTACAATTAGAAGGCATTCTTTCAAAACAGTTTGAACTAGACATCCTACTAGAACACTTGATTCAGGAATTGCTATCTTACATTCCGTGACAGTTATAGAGTTTAGCACTTATTCTAGATAAGTAATTGATTTCATAAACATAATATTTGTGATATTGTATAGTATTTAAATTCACTTAGAGAATATATCTATTTTAAAAGCAATGTGATCTCTTAATTATTTCTTAATACTTCTCTCTTAAACATATATACTCACAAGCCCTTTACAAAACCGCTCACGCCACAAACTACTACAAACTACAACATCACATCACGCCATTCACATTTCATATAACTTTTGTTTACAGTGTACTATGGCCTCAGTACATAATATGAAGAAGCAATCCTTGCAGCCAAATTTTTAATATTACGCTGCCGCGATGCTGGCCGTGTGACTTAAATGTGCCAAATACTTTATTGGTCATTCTGATTGGGCGTTTATATTGCCGTCTATCTTCAGCAATATTTGCTAGACACAGTTAAGCAGGCTACATGGTTAAACATAATAGTAAATTAATTAATTAGTAGTTACAATGGGTTTCAGAAGGAGAGAAAATGGGTTGTATGGATAAATAAACTAGAAGTATGGGTGAACAGTATATAATTGAAAAGTAGCACAAATTGCCTGGACTTTTCCACTAAAACATAATAAAATTGTAGGAGAGATAAAGAGGTTGATGACGCGTTGTGACTGCTGTATGAATTCTGCTGCAAGACTGTCGGTAGACTCCCTCCTATGGCTGACACAGCTGTATTTAAACAGTTTCTCCCACTCTAGTCTGGTTTAAACTAGTGAGTGATCCTGTCTCTCTCTGCTTTGGACCACTTTCTTCGGATCCTATTACATAATCATTTATTGAAATAATCCAATTCAATTGAAAATTGTGAATTCTGATTTTTATAATTATTATTCCAAGAAAATCTTTTAATATTTAGCTACCAGGGTTCAAAGATGACTGACATCTTTAGAACTAACTGAAGGATAAAAAAAAAAAAATTGATACTTTATTCAGATTATTTCTGCTTATTAGTCCATATTATGTAAGTAATGTAACGAGGGAAATTCAAAAGCGATATGTATGTATATAAGAGTACTCCTGTCGATGAACAGTTGAAATTTCCTTCAAATTCTATTCATAGCTTAAAGTTATAGCGTTTTTTTTTGCTCCTTCTTCCTCTTCTTCTTCGTTCAGTGCCTATCACGTACTGAAAAGAGTTTCGACATGTAATGACTCAATTTCATACAGTTACCATGAAAGAGATTGTTAGTATAAGGTGAAGGGAGAGAAGAAACATGAGTATGGGAAGGAGATAGAGTATAATGCTGAAGATATGATGAGGATGTGAACTGTGTGTGTGTGTGTGTGTGTGTATTGTGTCTGTGTGGGAGGGGGAATGGTGTACAGCTGATATAGGTATGGTTAACGTGGCGCCCGGCATGCTATAGCAATAACGAGGCCCAACTAATCCCCCACAGATTATAGCCCACCTGTGTCGCATACATGTATATATAGCTTATGATGTTGCTCTATCAGCTGTAGATACAGATATATATATGTATATATATATAAGGAGAGACATGACGGATCCTATTGATAATATTGTCAACCTGGAAATTACTAAATATATATTTATATATATCTATATTTACTGAATGGAAATGAGAAAAATTGCAGGTTTCTTTTTATTATTTTATCTTATTTATTTAAGAATTATTATTTCAGACCAGGCAATTATGACAAGTGTTGAAAATCTGTTATAGAATTTTCGAATAATATTTATATAATTACTAAGTAGCTTTGCCCCCACACCAAAAACAGTTCATTCGCTAATCCAATATTTTACCTACATGTTTCCATCAGTCACGACACTAAAAGAATTGAAACAGAAATAAGAAATTTTAATTTTTACTTTTCCTTACTGTTAGTAGAGTTTTCACAGGAAATAATGTTTTAAGGTTTCCTGAATATAAAAAAAAATGTTTTTACCGAAAGGTGTGGACCATATCACAAAAAAATAAAAAAATATACATTTTTCACGATAAAGTCAGGCACTGAAAATATTTATTGGTTTTTTACTTTCTCTTACTCCTGTAAGAGGAAGTATTATAAACGTGTCAAATTTTTTCTATTGAATTACCGAATTATAATAATCATTTTTTTGTTTAAGTTTTATAATTTCAACGACACTGATTAAATGTAAAAAAAAGTCAAGAAAAAAACACGACACCGAGTTAATTTTAACAATACTTTATAGTATTTTCACAAGTTACACGTGTTTATACCAAATGAAATGTTATTGGTGTAATGTGTTGTAGTTGTGTTGTAGTAGTTTGTGGTGTGAGCGGTTTAGTAAAGGGCTTGTGAAATATCAGAAATAAGAAAGTAGTCACCACTGCTAACAATAAATATATTCTATTAAAATAATAACTACAAGTAATTTGCAAAGAATGTATAAACTTATTAATATATTGTGGAAACTAGTTATATTGATTTTTACTTAAGGTTAATGCTTAAACTGGCACTGATGCTTAAACTGGTAGAATGTCTAGTTCAGACTGTCTTTAAAGAATGCCTTCTAATTGTTAGTTCAAATCTGTCGGAGCTGGGGTCTATGGGGGCAGGCCTAAAGTTAAAATTAAGGCCAGCCTAGGTATGTACGCCACGGTCTATCAGGCTGAAGTCGTGGCGTTACAACTCTGCGCTAGGGAGATTATAAGGCAAAGTATACGGGGTAGAAGAGTGGCCATATACTCCGACAGTCAGGCAGCCCTGAAGGCACTTTCCTCACACCAAATAGTCTCAAGACTGGTGTGGGACTGCCTACTTGCCCTCACCGAGGTGGGTACTCGGAATAAACTGACACTCGCCTGGGTGCCGGGACATGCGGGGTTCCTGGGCAATGAGAGGGCGGATGCCCTAGCGAGGGAGGGTTCGCAGGATACCTTTATAGGCCCCGAACCCTTCTGCGGCTTGTCCAGGAGCCTCATTCAAACTTCTATCAGGGATTGGATAGAAGAACAGGGTCTGCGTTGGTGGGAGAGAACACCAGGACAGAGACAGGCAAAGCTCTTCATCAAAAGACATTTGCCTAAATTTACCAGAGACCTATAGAGCCAGACCCGAAGGGATATAAGGTTAATTGTGGGTCTACTAACAGGGCATTGTAGGCTGAACAGACATATGCACCACCTACAACTTGCGGATAGTGCGGTATGCCGATTCTGCAAGGTAGTGGAAGAAAGCCCGGCGCACATCCTTTGTGAGAGCGCCGGCCTGACGAGGATTAGGTTTCTTCAGTTGGGGACAGGCAATCCCGAAGCTAGAAGCTTCACGACGGAGCCGCTCTCAGCTTTGCTAGGATTGACCAGGAGGACAAAGCTGGGGGTTGTGCTATAATTTAAGGGGATCCACAATAGACCTCGACTTGCAGGTCGCAGTGGAATGAGGCTCGCCCCCCCCTCTTCGCTTCTATTCTATTCTAGTTCAAATCTACTCCTTTGAGAAGGGCAAAAGACAAAGGTGACAGAGTTCTATGAACTCTTCTTATAACTGTAGTCTTCTAGAGCAGCGGGTCGTTAAACGAGAGCTCAAGAATCTAATATTACGATTTAAAAATATGTGTTTAAGTGAAGATATCCATTATGTTGTAGATTCTTGCAGATTTAATGCACAGTACAGAAATTTAAGCGCCTTAGGCCTAACAGAGAATTATTTAGATTGGAGTTGTTCAATTAATTTATTAAGGATTATACTTCAGTTAAGATTAGCAAACCTTAAAATTGCAACTCTGTACTGTAATGGCATTAAATATGTTTTTGACAGTAATAGTATCTGCAGTCTGTGCCATGACTTGGCCCCCGATTCTTTAATCCATTTTCTATTTGACTGCCCCGTTTACCAAGTTTTAAGTACATATTACTTAGCAAAGTATATTGATTCCTTGTCACCTCCCCAACATCAATACCAGACTTTGTTATCAATTGGGTCTAAATTACAAATGTGTGATGTTTATAACTATGTTTCTGAGGATTTAAAAATTAAAAGTTTTTTGATAAACGAATGATGTCATTCGGGTTATCCTTTTTTGTTTATGTATCGGTCTGGTTATTTTTGTTTTTTCTTCCTTAGTTTTTCATTACCTCAATTATATATTTGTTTTTTTATATGTATTATTATGTATTATGTTATTATTTGTATTTTATTACTTTAATTCATGGAATGTGTACTTTAAGTTCTTTTTTCATTTGTAACAACTCCGGGGCTAAAGGTGTTGCACCTATCAGCTTGTTAATAAATAAATAAATAA
>JAAEAF010009561.1:0-30149 GCA_011037195.1 Triatoma infestans
CTGGGTCCGTCTGGTGTGATTCCTGAGAATTATCTCCGATGCTACACGGACGGTTCCAGGATGGATGGTAGGTCTGGGGCTGCCGTCTATTTTGAGACGGGAGATCATTTGGTAGCGCCTCTTGGTGAGTGGGCCACCGTTTTCCAGGCTGAGGTTTATGCAATTCTTTGCTGTATTTTGGATGAGAGGGTGCGTAACACTAATTAAAAGGTGTTTGTATCTGCTCGGACAGCCAGGCTGCGTTGAAGGCGCTTAATTCATGTGTCTTCACTTCCAGATTGGTGTTGGAATGTTCTAAAAGACTGGAAGATCTTTCTTCATTGAAGGATGTGCTTCTGGTCTGGGTTCCAGGTCATATGGGAATCTTTGGGAATGAGGAGGTGGATAGGTATGCCAAATTAGGCGCCTCTCTCCCTTTCATTGGTCCAAAGCTTGCTGTTGGTGTGTCTTCTGGCATATGTTTATCAGGCTTTCAGACGTGGATGACCTCACAGCACTCATCCTTATGGATGAGTGCAGTGGGTGGTCGGTAGTCTAAGATGCTCATTGGGGGTCCGGACGGAGCTTTGAGTAGCGGGATCCCATGTCTTTCACGGACCTCTCTCTCAGGCATCTGGTTGGCTTCCTCACTGGTCATTGTGGCTTAAGGAGACATCACTATACAAGCCTGACCCCTTTTGCAGAGTTTGTTAGACAGAAGAGGAAACACCCCTGCATCTGATGACGGATTGTTTGGGCTGTGAGGAGATTAGGTTTAGGACCTTCGGCCGGAATAGGATATCGGTAGAGGATCTTAAGCTATGTCCTTTTAAGGTTTTGGTCCGATTTGTTCGGTCTGTGGTGAAACTTAGATGGTTAAAACCTGGGCTTGGATTTTTGTTCTAGTCCCAGTAGTTGGTATTCTTTAGGGCTAGCTATATGGGCCCTGGGAAAAAATATCTCTCGAAACAACAAAGGAAGAAGATTTACCTTAATCATTGAAGGAATCCTTTATGTATGGCACAGAAACTTGGACCACCACTAAGAATAAATAGCCTTGCAGTATTAAGAGGAATTGGAAATGAATTATTGGGGAAAAAAGAAGTGTAAATAAAACAAGATAGGATAGGATAAGTAATGATACTGTTAGACAGAAAATAGAAGTGTCAGAAACGATGGCACTGGATGAGTGGCCTCCTGGGAGATATCCAGAAATAGTTAGGAAGTGTAATTCCGGGAAGGCATTGGAGAAGATGATATCGAGTGGCTGAAAGCTGGCCCAGAGGTTTGTGAGACGGTGATTGGCATGATCGAGAGAAATGGAAGGAAGGTTTGAATTGACGGTAACCCACAAAAAGAGAAACGTCGATAAAAGAAAATAAATAAAAAAAAATCGCAAAAAACCTGAAAAAAGTCCATTCAGTAATGTTACTTTCGGGAAAAAAAAAACCTTTTTTGGACTCAGGTGACCTTGAAACTTGTATATCCGGTGAAACTCGATAGGTTTAGAAAATCTGACAAGATCGCATTATTTCTTCTCAGTACTAAGAGGCGAAGTAATGTTGCAGTAAAATGCAGTAAGAAAAAATTACCAGATATTATAATCACACGTAAAACTTATTAAAGATAAAAACACTAAGACTCTGTTGTAACATCATCGTGTGTTTAATATAATAAGAAAACGCAATATCCCCTAATTAATTAACCTATTCTTTTTTTTTAATTTTTTTTTATACATACCGGTGAATTTTCGTAATAATTCCAAGGATATAATTAAGAACGCAGGAAGAAAAAAAAAATATCGGGCAAAATATTTATCGAATGAATCATACAAAAAATTACGTTACCGTCTACAATTGCTGTTGTAAACAGAATTACATTGTTAAAATATATCATTATTATTATTATTATTATTATAATTATTCGTTGGTAATTAATAAGAAATATTTTCCATATTACAAACAATTTGAGATACATATTATAAAATTAATAGATTCAATGATTAAATATATGTTAATCATCCATGAATGAATAATTGATTGAATTATTTAAAATATTTAGTGTTCTCTTATTTGGTAGGGTCTAAAAATAATTTACACTAAAGCTAGTAAAAACCTTATTAAAAAGGTTGTTGTGGTGGTTGGTTCCGCAGAGCTGGAAAGCAACAGAGACATTTTCCGTGGTAGCCTGCTTTATTTTGTGGTCATCGACCGGTTTCGGGCGTTCGCCCATCTTGTCACAGACAGTGTGATAACACAGACTTGCATAGAGCAAATTCTCCAAACTCTGAAGGATGGGCGAACACGCCCGAAACCGGTCGATGACCATATAATAGAGTTGTTGAAGAGAGAAATTGGGTTTGATTGAATGAACGAGATATGAAGACACTGTTATTAATGTAGCTATAAGTTTACACAAACTGCATTGGACTTTATAATGGAACTGATAGAATAAAAGATGGGAGTAGAGATTATGACACGATGCGATGTACAGTTGTATGGTTGTATCTGATGGATATCCTAGATAGATTCTCACTGGCTTATATACACAGGTTCTCCCACTCTAGCCTGCCTAAGTCAGAGAGTAGTCTCTGTTAACCAGAGAGAGCATCTCTTCTCTCTGCTGGATGCCATTACAACCACAAAATGAAGCAGGCTACCACGGAAAATATCTCTGATGCTTATTAAAAGGTCTCTGCTACAGTCCAAAAGAATCGGTCAACCGGGAAGTATCATTTATCTGACCGGATTTTTAAGTATTCCCATTTTTTCTTGAAAAAAAGGATATCCTAGATCGATTCTCACTGGCTTATATGCACAAGTTCTCCCACTCTAGCCTGCCTAAGTCAGAGAGTAGTCTCTGTTAACCAGAGAGAGCATCTCTTCTCTCTGCTGGATGCCATCTCTGCTGGATGCCATTCTGCTGGATACCATTACAACCACAAAATGAAGCAGGCTACCACGGAAAATATCTCTGATGCTTATTAAAAGGTCTCTGCTACAGTCCAAAGGAATCGGTCAACCGGGAAGTATCATTTATCTGACCGGATTTTTAAGTATTCCCATTTTTTCTTGAAAAAAACAAAAGAGGCTGCCCATCGACTGTTCTTTGATCTTGGTATACGAAAGTGTAAACACTTCATTGTGGCAATGATTTTCAGTAATCCCCGGGTCCCAACTGCATTATGGGACATATATGTCTCATATATGTTTTTACGGACAAGATCATGTTTGTCATCGCTTTTCGGGTTAAAACTTTCTTTTACATTGTAGCAGAATGAGTGTGCATTAGTAAGACAGAAATGGTGTACGATTTCCACATTGCTAAAACAGGAAATTACGATATATAATATAAAAACATCTCATAAAATTATTTGTATTTTTTTTTTTAAATAAATATTAAATGCTTAAAAAACTCACAACAATCAATAAGTAGAAATACATAAAAAAACCAAACATTGAGGCAAAATGATATTTTTCGCACCAAAGCACCGTGCGCCTGTCAACTAAACGAAACAGGGTGAAAACACACAACTCACACCAATGCATACTAAATTTTGTTTTTCTCCAATCGCTTTAAGTTAGTTTACAAGATATACATACTGATAGTTATTTACAATAATATATTCATCGTGTACACTAACCATTTTCACTACCACAACAATATAGGAAATCGTAAACATTAAACAGCATTCTATTTCTTATCAACATTCAGTGTTATTTTATAATTAAAATACTTAACTAATTGATAGTTTCCAGAACAGTTATTATAATTATTCAAAAGGAGAGGAGGGCCAAAACCCTACGCTATCCATAGCCTCCAAACGCCCATATACCTGCCCCCAAAAAAGTAACGACTATCGGGTCTGCAACAAAAGTCCGAACCCGGGTTTCACCTATTTAAGTTTTACCACAGACCAAACAAATCGACCATAATCTTAAAAGGACATAGCCTAATATAATGGAGTTTTTGAGGAGAGAAATTAGGTTTGATTAAATGAACGAGATATGAAGACACTAATTTAATGTAGCTAAGTTTACACTAACTGCACTGGACTTTATAATGAAAATGATAGAATGAATGGTGTGAGTAAAGATATGACACGATGCGATGTACAATTGTATGGTTGTATCTGATAGATATCCTTTAGATAGATTCCCACTGGCTTATATACACAGGTTCAACCACTCTAGCCTGCCTCAGTCAGAGAGTAGTCTCTGTTAACCAGAGAGAGCCTCTCTTTTGCATTATCTTTGCGGTACTATCATCAATTTAAGTTTTACCACAGTCCAAACAAATCGACAATAATCTTAAAAGGACATAGCCTAATATAATGGAGTTTTTGAGGAGAGAAATTAGGTTTGATTAAATGAACGAGATATGAAGGCACTAATATAATGTAGCTAAGTGTTTACACTAACTGCACTGGACTTTATAATGAAAAATGATAGAATGAATGGTGAGAGTAAAGATATGACCGATGCGGTGTACAGTTGTATGGTTGTATCTGATAGATATCCTTTAGATAGATTCCCACTGGCTTATATACACAGTTCTCCCACTCTAGCCTAAGTCAGAGAGTAGTCTCGGTTAACCAGAGAGGGCCTCTCTTTTGCATTATCTTTGCGGTACTATTACACCTAAGCTCTTCCACCGACATCCTGTTCCGCCCTAAGGTTCTGAACCTAATTTCTTCATAACCCAAATAATCCGTTATGAGATGTGTGGGTGTTTCCTTCTTCGTACTACAAAAGGGGCCCGGCATGAGCCCCATTGTATAGAGATGTCTCCTTAAACCGCAATGCCCAGTGAGGAAACCAACCAGATGCCTGAGGAGATCCATGAAAGATACAGTACATCCTCACTAAATGCCCCAATGAGCATTTTAGACTGCCGACAACCTACTGTGCTCATCCCTAGGGATGAGTGCTGTGAAAGTGTGCATGACTGGAAGCTTGACAGACATGTGGCCAAAAGATAAACTAACAGAAAGGAGAGAAGCGCCTAAATTGGCAAACCTATCATCCTCCTCTTCATTCCCCAAAAAATCCCATTATGACCTGTACCCAGACTAGAAATATATATTTCAAGGAAGAAAGCTTTTTTAGAACATTCTAGTACCAACCTGGGGAAGAATATATATGAACTCAACGCCATCAACGCAGCTTGACTGTCCGAGCAGATACAAACATTTTTTAATGTTGTAAATTGGATGTTGTTGAGATTCGGTCATACAAAATTACTCTTTTAAATTTCTACCGACGTTTCGGCAAATTTATTTGCCTTCTTCAGGATCTTTATAAAGGTTTTAATACAACCTTATGTGTATTAAAACCTTTGTACAGACCCTGAAGAAGGCAATGAATTTGCCGAAACGTCGGTAGAAATTTTAAAAAGAGTTCTTTTGTATGACCGAACCTCAACATCCAGTTTACAACACTGAATACAGCGATCGTAACGAACACCAAAACATCAACATTTTTTAAGTCAGTGTTACGTACCCGATCATTTAAAATACAATAAAGAATAGCATAAACCTCATCCTGGAAAACAGTGGTCCATTCCCCCAAGAGATACTGCCAAGTGATCTCCCGTCTCAAAATAGACCGCAGCTCCTACCATCTATTCTGGAACCGTCTGTTCAATACTGGTGGTAATAATCCGGAACAGTTTGGGGAAATTAATTTGGACATTGGAGCCTACAATATCAGTTGCCCTATAATCCCTTGAAGAAAAGTTATATCATTTCTTCTTGATCTTATAGTGTCATCTTCTTATATTTCTTCACTATCATAACTTTGTTATCAATAATCAAAGTGTAAGAAATCGAGTCATAAGTAACTAGATCTTCATTAAGACAAAAAGGTGCCAATACATGAACAAAACATAGGTTAAAACTAGCAAGAACTATTAAGTCTTTTACCAGTATTTTACACAAAAATTTTAATTTAGTTTTAAAAACCGGATAAGAAAAATATAATCGCGACCGATATCAAATTTTCGAAAATTACTTTTCACCGGATATAAGTGTTTCGAAGTGCCCCAAATGTGACAATTTTTTTTTTAGAATGGGGTCTCTCAAGGGCTCTCTTGTCTGTCGCGCTCTCTCACTCTCTCTGTATACGTGCGTGTCACTGTATGTGAGTGCATGCGTGCGCCTGCGCGTGGAACAAAACATGTATTATGTAATAGTAAAACGAAAAATCATAAACAGTTCAAACAAGATATTCCGTTTACATATCCATCATCTGATAATAACGTTTCAATCAAAATCCACCAACCGGAAGTTGCGACTTTACACAATAGTTATTTGTTTTTTTTAAATATGCAATAAATATCATATCACCTTCATATCTTCCAAATTAATACCCAGTACAATATTTAAACAATTTCGATAAAAACATAAAAAAAAATCTAGTGTGAAACACTCACACAACTTTCTCTTACTCCAGTTCTCAAAATTATAATTGAGATGTATATTCATATAGAGATGTATATTCATATATATATAGAGATGTATTTCTTTGGTCGTAAGGTACAATTGGCAGGAAAAAGCATGTGTATGCATCACTATGGTGGGGGCCAGTTCAAACAAGATCTGTAATTAATGAGGAGTAAAATTTATAATAAAATAGTACTTTTTTCTTCTAATTCAATCAAAAAACCGTTATAATATCATTTTGAAATTTCTTATAAGTAATCATGTTTTCATTCATAACTTGTAAAATATCGCTCACAGAAAAAAAAAAACCGTTCAAGTAAATTTTTCTTACAAAAAAATTGAGGAATATTTTTTAAAGAAAAACCACACCTCCCCATTTGAAAAAATGAAGTTGGTGCCTGTATCTCGTGTCTCGAAGTACCAAAACAAATTTGCAAATTAAATTTGGATTTCTAACAAAAAACTACGGGGACACATATTTTTTAGTTTTTTTCTAGCTATCTCAGTTTCCGAGAAAAAGTCGTTATCCATATACCTTGGGGCACCCTATATATATATATATAAATAAAAAGGGCAACTTTACTTTTAGTAAAATTACCAAGTTTGAAGAGAAAATTTGTCAAAATAATAAAAGCAGTTACAGAAAGTTGTGTGAGTGTTTCACACCGGATTTTTTTTTTTTTTTTAAATAAGAAAAATCTTGCACCTCGTTGAGCAAGAAAATAAAAAAAAGGAATGTAAGAGAAAAAATTTGGCTGGCTAGATATTTAAAAGTAAGTTTGGCCGACAGAGAAAGTGCTGTGTTCCTGACAGGTAAGGAAAGCTAAAAAGGGACGAAGTAGGAAGCCCAGACTAATGGAGCCAGCATTAAGCTGCACTGGCCTCCATTCTTAACTCCCTTAAGTAAATATAAAAGCAAAAGGGCAACAGTAAGGTATATGAACAAGTGAAAAAGGTAAAAAGTGTCTTCCTTACCTTACCAGATACGTATTACAAAGTTACTATGTACTTTATTTACTACATAAAGTTTTTCTTCTTTTAAGCCTAAAATACGTTAAGAATCATGAAACCTCCCACCTTAAAGTGCTCTTTAAACCTTAAAGAAATCTTTTGTTCTCCTAACTAAATAAGTTGTAAAACAAAGACATGATAAACAGGAGGGGGGGATAGTCAATATTAAAACATCCTCAATAGCTTTATTGTTTGACTTTTTGATCAAAAGAAATTTTGAAAAATGAGTTTATAAATATTGTTTTAAAAAGAAAACAATGAATTATTTCTTCCAAATCCAAATCTTGTTTTCATTTACTGTAGTTTCATATAATTAAAAATCTGGTGTGTAACATTCTCTTACTCCTGTTCTCAAAATTATAATTGACAAAATGATATGGTTTGTGTACCAATTTACATAAATTCGTCGAAAACTGAAAAAACTGTTCAGTAAAAGCGCACTTCCGGCTTACTAATTTTCTTAAAACTTGGAATTTTGGCCATATATTTATTTCTAATTAATTTTGTTTGGATGATAGAATTGTATAATCAACTACGATACCATTTTAGAGGAAGCTGTAACCCCAACCCTCCCCTAAAAGTGCCTTTCAATGAATTTTTCCAGAAAAATATCTGAAATAAAAGATGTAAATCTTTGCATTTTTAATTTATATACGAAGTTTCAAGAAAATCGACGGAGCCATTTTTGAGAAAATCGCGAAAAACGAAAAAAAATCATTTGGTAAAGTGTTACAACAAACGCACTTCCGGTTATCCGATTTTTTTGAAACTCAGAATTTCAACAATATATTTAATTCTAATTAACATTATTTAGATGACAGAATTATCTAATAAACTGAAATGCAGTTAACATGGAAACTTAAACCCACTCTCCCCCTCTTAAGTGCACTTATATGAATTTCCCTAGAGAAATGTTTCAAATAAAAGTTGTAGCTCTTTGTATGTGTAGTTGATATACGAAGTTTAAAGAAAATCGTCGGAGCCATTTTTGAGAAAATCGCAAAAACGTAAAAACAACAACTAGTAATGTGGTACTTCCGGTTGAGGAATTTTGACAGATAACGCACCGTCAGATCCCATGGTAATGCCTAAACGTAATATTAAGTTTCAACTTTCTATGGTTTTTCGTTTTTGAGCTATGCTGATCCCATACAGACATACACACACAGACCATTTGCTAAAAACCACTTTTTTGACTGAGGGGACCTCAAAACGGATATTTCCGGTGAAAACTTGATATCGAAAATTTGACACGATTACAATACTTCCTCTTACGAGGAGTAAGGGAAAGTAAAAAACTCTGTTGTAAACACTCACACAACTTTCTCTTACTGCAGTTTACAAAATTGTAATTGACAAATTTTATAGTTAGTATAACAAATTTAATGAAATTCGTTGGTATTTATATGGAACGAATCGCAAAAGCTGAAAAAAAAAACCTGTTCAATAAAAGCACACTTCCGGTTTATTAATTTTCTTAAAACTCGGAATTTTTGGCAATCTATTTATTTCTAATTAATTTTGTTTGGATGGTAGAATTGTCCCCACCCCTCCCCCAAAAGCACCCTTAAATAATTTTACCAAAAAGATGTTTCAAATAAAAGTTGTAGTTCTTTATACGTGTAGTTCACATTCCTAGATTTTTACGAAAATCGTTAGTGCTGTTTAGAGAAAAATGGCAGAAAACTGAAAAATACTTTTTTAGTAAAAACGTACTTCCGGGCTTCCGATTTTCTTCAAACTCGGAATTTCAACAATATATTTAATTTAGATTAAACAGATGACAGAATTGTATAATAAACTGAAATAATACTTTAGAAGAAACCTAACTCCACCCCCCTCTCCCAAAAGTGCCCTTAAAATGAATTTTTCCGGAGAAATATTTCAAATAAAAGTTGGAGGTCCATTATATGTATACTTCATATGGCAAGTTTAAAAAAAATAAAACATTCGAGGCGATTTAGACAAAAAATAAAACTGAAAAATAAATTTAATAAAGTGGCACTTCCGGTGTGGCACACCATTTTTACGAAAAGCTTCTTTTCAGATCTCATGGTGGCACTTTAACGGAATATTTAGTTTGAACACTGCGTGATTTTTCATTTTTGAGATAAGCACCATCCCCTCCACACACGCCAAATGCTAAAAACCATTTTTTTTTTTACTCTGAAGACTTCAAAACGGATATATCCGTTGAAAACTCGATATCGAAAATTTAACACGATTACAATAGAAAGTAAAAAATCGATAAATGGTTCTTCAAACTTAGAATTTTTGTTCAAGTATTTCATACTTTAACATAAAATTTTACTAGTGATGAGTTTAGCATTCTAGTTCGAGAAATGCGTCTAAAAAAATGATTTCACAGATTCCCTTAAAACGAAATTTGTGTGTAGAAAGTTTACGAAGTTTTTAATGAAAATCATTAGAGATATTATTATTTAATATTATTTATATAAAATCGCACTTCCGGTTAACCGAATTTCCACAAATTTGCATTATAGGGAAATTTAACATTACTTTTTCTCCAGAACTTCCCCCCTCCCCTCACCGCTAAAAACAAAGAATTTTCCCAAGAAAATATTTCAAATAAAAATGATAAGGGATTCATTCGTGTAAGTATACAAGTTTAAAGGAAATCGTCGGAGACATTTTCGAGAATATCGTAAAAACCTGGGAAAAAAAAAAACCATTCAGTAAATCGCACTTCCGGTTAAATTCGCGAAAAAAAAAAAAAAAATGTTCAAACCTTAAAACATGTAGTTCCGGGCTTAAATAAATAATAATATATAATATAACAAAATTTCAAAAATTTGACACGAAGGCAATGCCTCCTAGTGGTAAGAAAATCTGGTGTGAAACACTCACACAACTTTCTCTTACTCCAGTACTCAAAATTATAATTGACAAATTTTATAGTTAGTGTACCAAATTTAATGAAATTCGTCGAAAAGTGAAAACACTGTCCAGTAAAACTGTCCGGTTTACTAATTTCCTTGAAACTCGGAATTTGGGTCATATATTAATTTCTAGTTATTTCAATTTGGATGACAGAATTGAAAAATCACCTGTGATAGCATTTTAAAGAAAAACATAACCCCCTTCCCCCAAAAGTCCCCTTAAATGAATTGATCAGGGGAAAAGTTTCAAATAAAAGTTGTAGCTCTTTATATGTATAGTTAACAACGCTGGTTTACAGAAAATCGTTGGAGCCATTTTCGAGAAAATAGAAAACTGAAAATTATATTTCAGTAAAAACGCACTTCCGGTTATCTATTTTTTTTCAAACTCGGAATTTCAACAACATATTTAATTCTAATTAACATTATTTAGATGACAGAATTGTCTAATATACTGAAACAGCAGTTAAGATGAACACCTAACCCCACCCCTCCCCCAGAAGTGCCCTTAAATGAATTTTCCTGGAGAAATGTTTCAAATAAAAGTTGTAGCTCTTTGTATGTGTAGTTGATATACCAAGTTTAAAGAAAATCTTCGGAGCTATTTTTGAGAAAATTGCAAAAACGTAAAAAAAAACAACTTGTAAAGTTGTACTTCCGGTTGAGGAATATTGACACATAACGCACCATCAGATCCCATGGTGATCCCTAAACGTAATATCAAGTTTGAACTTTCTACGATTTTTCGTTTTTGAACTATGCTGTTCACATACATACATACACACACAGACACACAGACCATTTGCTAAAAACCACTTTTTTGGACTCAGGACCTCAAAACGGATATTTCCGGTGAAAACTCGATATCGAAAAATTTGACACGATTACAATACTTCCTCTTACTAGGAGTAAGAGAAAGTAGAAAAGTAGTTGGTAATAAATCTTCCATTCTGTTTTATTTTTTTTTTTTTTTAATAAAACAATGATAAAGGCAATGTGTTAATTTAATTGCTGATATGATCGCTTATAGATCAAGTATAACCTAAATCATATGTTTATTGTAAAATATAAAGCATGGATCTTTGTAATAAAATATGATAAGAGTTCTAATTTATAACACCAGATAGTGTGATAGTGTGGTATTTGTAGTTGTGTAGTGAGTGGGTGGGTGGTAACACTGGATCTGCCCCCTCAACTACCAGGAAGGGAAAGGTCTCTTCTACTACTACTACTATTACAACTACTGTGAATATGATGTAACAGGTGATATTGTACAATGTTTGGAGTGTGACTCACAGTGTGCGCCTCTATATCTAGCTCAAACTAGGAGTGGCTGGCAACTTTACCCCCACCAATCTACCCGGCCTTTGTGTACGTGTGTGTATGTGTGAGTGGCCAATCTTTCCTCAATTATTAACAATATTTTTATTTTCATTTCTCTCTTCAGTAATTCTTTATTTTTATAAAACTTTTGATTTAGTTTCAAAGGAAAAAAAAAAAGGAATCTTAATATGGTAAGACAGGTAGGTCATATTTTATTTTTGCAATCATTATTACGTAAAAAAATGGAAATAATAATAATAAAAAAAAAAAAAAAACTATTGTAAAGTGAAAGGAATATAACGGACGAACTTATCTGCATAAACATCGTAACATAATCTTTACTATCTATTGTTTTTCTCTTACTCTCTCTTATTCTCTGTCTTCTTCTTTAATTTATTTCTCTTATTTTATTTAGTTTTCGAGAAAATCCCCCCCACCAAACTCAAAAACCTATTGTATAAAAGTCGCACTTCTGGTTGGTTAACCGATTTTCTTCAAATTTGGTATTCTAGAAATATTTTTAATAGGTATTAAGATTATATAGCTGGCATGATCATACATTTTACGGAAGTTAGTACTTCAAAGGAAAGCATAACGACGCTACAGTTTCCTTAGAACCGTCCAAAAAAAAAAAAAAAAAAAAAAAAAATTATCTCTGAAAAATGATTCAAATAAAAGTACTACAATGGTTCATGTGTTTAGATAGTATACGAAGTTTTTTTTTTTTTTTTTTTTAAAAAGTATTAAAGCGTTTTTGAGATAATCACGCACGAAGCGTGTAAAATCGCAACTTCCGGTTGATAGATTTTGCCGGAAATCTTTGAAATCTGATGCTGGTACCTAAATAGAATATAAAGATTTGAGCTTCAAACCAATTCGAAAATATTTATTGACAAAGAAAACTCAATTTGGAATTTTACTTGATCGCAATACTTTTTCTTACTACGGAAGTAAGAGAAAGTAAGCTCACAAATGGTATCTGTTGTATGCAGTTACTTGGGAAGGAGTGACCCCAAAGGGTTACCATGCGCTTCGTCAGAACAGTACACAATACACATAAACTACATACACTCTATCTACACAAACTAGGGTCTCCCTAGCTAATTGGCGTAAGCCAAGGGAGAAGGAAGGGATCTAGCGCGCTAGACTAACAACACGGAGGTCCCGGGTTCGAATCCAGCGTGCTGACCTTAGATTTTTTTCTTCTTAGGAGCCTCTACAGCTCACTCACTGTCCGGTGAAGGCAGTGTTGCCTGAAGCTAGTGTACACTGCTCGCAGGCCGGCAGTGCACTGAGAAGACACAACAGGTCGCAATAATCCCCTATAACAACTAATCTAATCTAAGAGAAAGTTTTTTTTTTTTTTCTTTTTTTTTCTCCTTCAATAATTTATTTGCAACTATACAATAGATACAATAAGCAAATGTGATGAATGTTTACATGACATGATTTACATGAGAAGAAAATACCCAGTGGTATTACTTCATGGCGTTGAAGTTAATTCAAAAGGTCACGGGGCCACTGACGCTTCAGGCGTCGAGATGGATTATCAGGTAAGGTTTGACTAGCAAGTTGTTGAACCAAAGGATTATGATGATGGGACAGGGAGTTATGGAATCTTTGATAACGGGATTTTATTAAATCGTACACAAATCGAATGGATAGGTCATTATGTTAAGGTATTATTGGAGACATAATAAGGAGCATTGGTAATTTTTCGTAGGATTTTGGATTGTAAGGATTGGATACGCTAAATGTTGGAATGCTTAGTGGAGCCCCATATCTCTCTAGTCCGTAAGTCCAAATCGGTCGTAGCAAAGTTTTATATCGTAAGTTCGTGTAAACTTATTTTTTAAAGTAAGTTTGGATCGTTTGTCTAAGAGTCTTGAAAGGATAAGAAATCGACTATTAGTTTCAATGCTTTTCAGTCTGGTATGGGGATTTAAAAGAAAGTAAAAATATAATTCAACAATACAGATGATTGAATCAAACCACCAGTGTGATGCGTATTTAATTATTCCAAAATATAAAGCAAAAATAAGGGAAATATGAAAGAACTCTTTTAGTGAAACTGTAGCGCGTTCATATAGAGTGCAGCAAGTTTACTTCATCAATATTAATTTTAGACATTTTTAACAACAGTCTATTTCGTAATATTCTACTTAAATAGTAAATTAGATCATTTAAATGTAAATAGGATTTTACTTCAACTGTTGATGCCAAAATTATCTAAAAATATCTTTAAAAAAATCAATCACTAACTATTTAAAAAAAAAAAACAAGAAAATTAAGAAAAAGCTATATAACTCTTCCATAAATAAGTGTTAAGGATATACTTGTTGTGGTGGTTCGTTCCGCAGAGCTGGAAAGCATCAGAGACATTTTCCGTGGTAGCCTGCTTCATTTTGTGGTCATCGACCGGATTCGGGCGTTCGCCCATCTTCAGGATGCTTTTTTTCAGACAGTGTGCCAACACAGACTCGTATAGAGTAACTTAGTTTCATACACAAAAATACTACTGTATTTTTAAAAATATACCTCAGTTAGTGTGAAACTAAGTTACTCTATACGAGTCTGTGTTGGCACACCGTCTGAAAAACGCATCCTGAAGATGGGCGAACGCCCGAATCCGGTCGATGACCACAAAATGAAGCAGGCTACCACGGAAAATATCTCTGATGTTAAGGATATACATTTTTACTTTCTCTTAGTGTAGTTAATAAGAGGAAGTATTGTAATAGTGTCAAACTTGCGATATCTAGTTTTCACCGGAAATTCACGTTTTGAGGTCCCCCGAGTCCAAAAAAGTGTTTATTTATAAAACAGTCTGTATATGTGTAGTATGTAAGTGAAAAGCATAGCTCAAAAATAGAAAATAGGAGAAAGTTCATACTTGATATTCCGTTTAGGTATCATCATGGGCTCAGATAGTACTATTATTAATTGTCTGTGAGAAGGGACCAAACCCTACGCTATCCAAAGCCCCACTGGGCCCACATAGCTACCCCAAGAAAACAACAACAAACCGGGTCTAGAACAAATATCCAGACCCCCAGGTCTAATCCATCTAAAAATTCACCCCACACCGAACAAATCGGGCAATAACCTTAAGGGGAAATAGCCTAAGCTCTTCCACAGACCTAAAAGTACTGAACCTAATTTCCTCACAATCCAAACAATCTTTCATAAGCTGGATGGATGTTTCCCTACTCTGTGTCAGATACTCTATAAAATGGATCAGGCATGAGCCCCATTACGTGGAGATGTCTCCTTAAACCACAATGTCCAGTAATGGAAACCAACCAGATGCCTGAGACAGTTCTGTGAAAGACATAGCAACGTCTCACTAACAGTCCTGTCCGGACCCTCGATCAGCATCTTGGACTGCCGACAACCAACTGTGCTACCCCATGTTGTCCATGACTGGAAGACATTTGCCAGAAGATATGCCAACACGTGATCGGGACTAATGAAAGGGAGAGAGGCGCCTAATTTGGCAAACCTAAACACCTCCTCATTCCCAAAAATTTCCATATGGATCAGACAGTATGTTATGCTATGTGTTAAAATTCTTCTACTGCTTTATTGAACAGTTTTTTTGTTGCGATTTTCACAAAAAAAATGGCTCCAACGATTTTACTTAAACTTCATATATAAACTAAACATACAAAGATCTACAACTTTTATCCAGTAACAATTCTCCAGAAAAATTCATTTAACGGCAACTTTTTTTGGAGTATGGGTGGGGTTAGGTTTATCACTAAAGTGTTATTTCAGTTTATCACACGATTTTATCATCTAAATAATATTAATTAGAATTAAATATGTTGTTGAAATTTCGAATTTGAAGAAAATCAGATTATCGGAAGTGCTTTTTTACTGTAAAGTATTTATCACTTTTCTGCTATTTTTTGCCTCTAAAATGGCTCCAATGATTTTTCTTTAAACGAATTATGTGAATTATACATCTTAAGAGCTACAACTTTTATTTTGAAACATTTCTGTGGGTAAACTCATTTAAGGGGGTTTTTGGGGGTGGAGTAGGGTTATGTTTTGCTCTAAAGTGCTATATCTTAGCTGATTATACAATTCTACCATAAAAACAAAATTAATTAGAAATAAATATTAGATTATCCAAAATTGCCGAGTTTCCGAAATAAACCGGAAGTGAATTTTTTACTGAATATTTTTTTTTCAGTTTTCACGATTTTCTTCATAAAAAAAAAAAAAACGAAGAATTTCATTAAATTTGTCAATTAGTTTTGTAAACTGCAATCTAAGAGAAAATTGTATGAGTTTATGACATTAGATATTTTTTTTTAGCGATGTGCGTAATGTATAGACTACAGTTTTAAATATTAATATAGATTTAATTAACAACGAATAGGAGGAGTTTTTTAATGACATTAAATTACAAATCTAATAGAAAGATTAAATAAAGAATCATCAAGCAATCAACAGATAAAGTAATGAAGTGTTGAAGGAAGATCCGAGCCATTTAGTCTTCATACGGTGGATTTTATACGATAAAATATAAAATTCATATTAATAAAGAGAATACACGAAATCAGCGTAAAATGACGTGATAAAAAACGAAAACCAGCCAAAAAAAAAAAAAAAAACTACAAAAGAAAATGCAAATTTTTTTCTAACAACAATTAGTAGAAGAGGTAACAAACAGGAAGTAAACTTTCTAAAACCAATTAGAGTGGAAGGGAGACAGTGAATTTAACGACATTTTCAAATGGTTACTCATTCGCATCAATTTACTAGTATTGTCGTCGTCATCATAAGTACATTTCTAAAAACATACATGGTTTACTAATACTAATATAATACGGACTTTCATAATACAATATACAAGAAGATGTACACTTGCATTATTTCTAACAAACATTTAAAAAAAAGTGAAAGTAGACATCATTTATTTATTAATTAATTGATCAAACATTAAATTAATTCATCACAAAAACAAAAACAAAAAAAAAACGAGTCCTCTATTTGTACTATCTATTGCATAAAATTTATATTGCGTTAAAAAAAAAAAAAATCTGGTGTGAAACACTCGGACATGATTTTCTCTTATAATAATTATTTTTACTTTCTCTTACTCTTAGTAACAGGAAGTATTGTAAACGTGTCAAATTTTCGATATCGAGTTTTCACCGGAAATAATCCTTTTGAGGTCCCCTGAGTCCATAAAAATAGTTGTTAGCAAATGGTATGTGTGTGTGTGTGTGTGTGTGTGTGTGTGTGTGTTGTATGTTTGTGAACAGTATAGCTAAAAAAAAAAAACCATACAATGTTCAAACTTCATATTCCGTTTACGTATTACCATGGGATCTGATACTACGTTGTACGTGAAAATTCTTTTCTTGAAACTTGCGTCATCAACTATACATACAAAGAGCTACAACTTTTATTTAAAACATTTATCCGGGAAAATTCATTTAAAGGCACTTTTATGGGAAGGGTGGGGTTAGGTTTTCATCTAAAGTGCTATTTCTGTTTATTAGACAATTCTCTCATCTAATAATAATGTTAATTAGAATTAAATATCTATTGTGGAAATTCCGAATTTGAAAAAATAGGATGACCGGAAGTGCGTTTACTTTACCACTTTACTAAATGATTTTTTTCACCTTTTCGCGATTTTCACAAAAAAAGGTACGACGATTTTATTGAAACTTCATATATAAACTAAACATACAAAGATCTACAACTTTTATTTAAAACATTTCTCTGGAAAAATTCATTTAAGGGCACTTTTAGGGGTGAGGGGTGAGCTTATGGTTTTCTCTAAGTGCTTATCATAGTTTGATTATACAATTCTATCATGCAAACAAAATTAATTAGAAATAAATAGATGGCCAAAATACCGAGTTTTAAGAAAAAGAATAAACCGGAAGTATGCTTTTACTGAACAGTTTTTTCAGTTTTGCGACGTATTTCATTAAATTTGATGCTCAAACTATATAAAATTTGTCAATTATAATTTTGAGAACTGGTGTAAAAGAAAGTTGTGTGAGTGTTTCATACCAGATTATTTTTGTTTTCATAAACTAGAAGTCTTATCATCGCACTAAGCACATAAGCATATACAATACACACACAGAACTAACACCAGCAAATATAACCTTCCTTTGAAGGTTTTGTTTTGAAACCTTCCTCCTCTCTCCACGACCAGCTTGAATACGTTTTAATGAATTTCCGGTGAAAACTCAATTTCGAAAATTTGGCACGATTACAAAAACTGCCTCTTAATAGGAGTAAGAGAAAGTGGGGGGAAAAAAAAAAAAAACTTTGTAGCCGTACTCGAGAGAAAACTATTTATTTATTTATAAAAATAAACATCTGAAAATATTAATCCATTGTTGAAAAAAGAAAAAAAAGGGATTATATAATTCAAATGACTAAAAAGGTATTTCCCAACATATTTATAGCTATAACGGGTATTTGGGTTAATGCTCCTGTCGGTATGTCTGGATTGACTTTTTGTTAGTAATGTCGTCGTCTCGATGGGCCAGACAAGCTTTTAAATAGAATAAAGAACATTTTCTTCTTACCTATTTAAAAAAAAAAAAAAAAAAAGAAAAAAAAAAGGTATTTTTAAAACTTAAGAGATATAAAATTGTCTGTGGTAATTATATCAGTACCCATTCTATTTATTAGGGACCGTTTGGCGGACATACATTTACGCGGCAAAATGAATGCGTTCTCATGTTGTTAAATCTACTATAAATAGGAAATTTACGAGTGATTAGCACACCACTTAGATATGGGTGGTTACATCAAGATAAAACTGTCTTAAGACAGTTCAGAAACTGAATCGCAATTTCAAATAAATAATAAAAAAAAAAATAGAATAAATTCGATTAAAAAAAAAAAAAAACATTTTTAAGGCCTTCAGAAGAATTCTTTTTTTTTTTTTTTTTTTTTAATTGGTTTATTGAATATTTACAACTACATAAATAAATATGTAACAAGTAAATAGGCTAACAAAAGTATGAACAAAGACGTGATGGTCATGAATGGTAGTTATCCAGTGACATAGTCACCCAGAAGGTCGCGGGGCCAACGACGTTTCAATCGCCTTGTAGGATTGCCTGGAAGTGTGGTGGATGAGAGGGTTTGGGCGAGAGGATTGGGATGAAGGGGAAGTCTGCTGTGGAATTTCTTGTATCGGAGCTTTGCTAAATCGTGGACAAAAGGAATCTTCAGATCTGTGTGGATTGTATGGTTGGAAACATAGTAAGGAGCATCGACTATGCGTCGGAGTATTTTGGACTGCAGGTTTTGTATTCTTTTGAGGTTGGTACGTTTGTGGTTCCGTAGAGTTCTAGTCCGTACATCCAGATGGGTGCGAGTAGTGAAGTATAGAGTCGTCTTTTATTCTGTAGAGTGAGTTTGGAGCGCTTGTCAAGGAGTCTAGCAAGTAGTCTGAAGCGGTTGTTGAGGGAAGTCCGTTTAAGTCTGGTGTGTGGGTTCCAGGTTAGTCGCTTGTCTAGGAACATACCGAGATAACGAACGTGGTCTGCCGGAGGGATAGGAGTGCTGAATAGGAAAACTGGAGGAAGAACTTTTCTGTTTAAGGTGAACACAATATAATGGGATTTGTTAGGGTTAATTTTTATTCTGGATTTTGTTAACCAGGACTCGAGTGATTGGAGATGGGCTTGAAGGGAACGTTGAGCGATTACGGGATCATTATGAGAGGAAAGGATTGCGGTGTCGTCGGCATAAGTATAAATGGTTGTGTTAGGATGCTCGGGGATATCAGCAGTATATAAGGTATAAAGGATAGGTGCCAGGATGCTGCCTTGAGGCACACCGGCTAGGATGGGATAAGTTAGGGAAGTAGAAGATCCTTGGTCAGAAGAATTCGAAATTTGTATTTCACACTCGTTACAAAAAATTTTTCAAAGTTATAAATGAAAAAAAAAAATACCTCAAACATGGTATTTTTACTTTATTTAGTTTCTATGCTAACATTTTTATTACGTTCTTTTGTTGAAATATAAGTGTTGAAACATTCAATGTGATCTTGTGGCAAAACTTTGGAGACTCTTTGGCTTAGAGATTAAAGAAGATTATTATTTACTTTATTGACTTTTAGTGGAATAATATTATCTATTTACAAAACTTGTGTAGAAAAATGTAATAATTTAATAATTAATACGATTATGTCTCTCACAAAAACACACAAACTGACAAAATATCCTAAAATTCAATTATAAGAATATTTAAACAATACATCCTTTTATAAAAACGCAAGTACACATCAACAACCTTGAAGATTGAAATGGAGTCTTCTACCAGCCATAATCCTGGTGACTATTATTAAAATGACTCATAATTTTAAAGAAAATAAAAAATTTCTATTCAAAGAAAAAAATACAATTAAATATGTTGTTGTTTTTAGAAGTTTTAATAATAATATTGTTTATTATTATTTTTTTTAATCACAATTATTATTTATTAAAATATAATTTAACAGCTGTAAGAAAACAAACAGCTGTATTAAACATTAAAATTTACATCAATAATAATAATTATTATTATTATTGCAAAATAGGAATAACCCAAACTATGTTAATTTCCTTGTGCATTTATTATTTATTATTCTTGTTAATTTCATTGAATTTTATTACTTTCTCTCAACTACTGTTTAAGAAGGAAGTATTGCGATCGTGCCAGATTTTCGTAATTTTGAGTTTACACCGGAAATACATGTTTTGAGGTCCCCTGAGTTCAAAAAAAGTGTTATATTTTTTGGTTTTTTTATTTTAAGAAAATGGTATGTGTGTGTGTGTCTGTCTGTGTGTGAAAAGACTGTGACTGAAGTGAATGCCCAAACACTGGTTCACGCAGCACACACAACCCCCCCACCCAACCCAGCGAAGGATTTTTGATTGAAACCTTCTTATCAGATCATCCCACCCCCACCCAAAATGACCATACGTAAACAAACCAATATCAAATTTATTCTTATGATAAGGACAATTTCTTTGCCCAGAATATTTTTGTAGGTTATACACTGTACGTGTCTTTTTTGTTTTGTTTTCTTTTCTTTATTTATTTCTATTCAATTTAAAAAGTAGTTCTGGGAGTCCTTGAATTTTATTTTTTATTTAAAACAAAATTTTCTAGAAGAATCTCAAGTATTGGTTGGAAAAATTGACTTTCATCTTGTCTGTCCCCCCACATGGGCGTAATCTTTGAAATATGATATGAAACACTCACATCACTTTCTCTTACTAAATAAATACAATATAATAAAAAAAATTGTCTTTAAAATTGTAATTGTTACAAACGTTTAAATAATTAGACGGGTTAATGAATATAGTGAGCTATCTCTATCACAACCGACAAAGCTTATAACAGCAATTTAAATTTAAAACTAAATGACCACGCACTCCCAAAACACATTAAAAATAATTTTCTTTTTTTTATCTTCAGAAAAATATTTCAAATAAAAATTTAATACGTTTATATAATAAGTACAGTTAGCATACCAATTTTAATGAAAATATGTTTGATAATTACTGAGAAAATTCCAAAATAATCAAAAAATTATTTTCTAAAATTTCACTTCCGGTTTATCGATTCTTTCAAACTGAAAAGTGATAAATCAATACATAGTATTGAAATGGTAGTTTAGAGGGAAGATTTTTTTTTTTTAATCTTAGTATTCCCTTAGAAGTCTGGGATAACACTCGATGCTTTTTATTCGTAACACTGGTTTGTCATTCGCCTCTCGATCGCAGCATCATTCTGCCGTTCATGGGTGAATTTATTGTTAGGAATGTGTCCTTGGACATAATATGTAAATGATAAATTATATATTACACAAATTGCACTATATATTATGTGGGTGTTGTTCCGGTCGAGATTACTAAATTGTTAAACCTGAATTGCACGCCGTTTTCCTCGAACTCGAATGGACTTTGTACCATGAGAAATCGACGAGAAAGTGAAAACGGTTACCATTTTTTAGCAATATGTCCTATATTGTAATGGGGTATCGTCGGTGCAGGTGGTTGCGAAAAACGCAGTTGACAAGACAGGTGGTACCACTTATATCATCAGTACTTCAGTGACCAGGCAGGGCATCGTACATACAGAAAATTTCTAATAGATCACTTTTTTATTAGTTAATAGATTTATTAATTAATATTTAGAAATTATGTTTATTTAGAAAAAGGGGCAGGAAGTAACTTTGCAGTCGGATAAGACTGTCCCATTGTCCTGAGCGTGTTTTTGTTTATAAATAAAACACTTTTCTATTCTATTCAAAAATATCACGCGTGTCACTTTTATTTGAACCATTTTCCTAGGAAATTTCGTTTGGGGGGGGGGAGTTTCTGGGGAGGGAGCTGGAATTTTAAGCTTTCCTTTAAAGTACCACTTCAGTAAATAATTTATAGTTTTATCATCTATATAATTTAAGATACATTAAATGTACTGATTGAATTCTAAATTCCAAGAAAATCGGTTAAAAGGAATGGCACAAGAAAGTTTATTTATTTACTTCTTGGGAATCTTCTCTAAAATAGCTACGACTTTAATGACAAAAGCTTGGATGTTTGACGTTAAATTTGAAATGTTTATCAAAGTTTAGAGAAAATGTGATTAATTTTATAACTTAATTAACTGAATTAAGAGAAAGTCTGTATGATTATTGCACATCAGATTTGGTAAACAACTTAAAACTATATAATCTAATTAAATTGTTCTCTTGGAAAAATATTTATATTTTAACAGTGAAATAATTCACTCGTAAATGTTATATAATTAGATTATTTTGATAAAGGAGTAAATACGAGACGAAAGAAGCAAAGCAGAAAATGAAACATGGCTGGAATTGTCCAGTTGTTATTTTCGTCTTACTCTGGCGGGCTGGTTGAGCTGTTGAACTGTATAACACAACCTATAAAGTAATGCTGTTAGAAACATAAGAGGTTTGTGGTGGTGGGGGAAGAAGAGGGGCTGTGGTAGAGAAAAAGTGTGTGTATGTGTGTGTGTGTGCGTCTCTTTCTACGTTCACTGGCGCCCCCACCTGACAGGGTTCAACAAAACAAGATCTGGTTGTCCTTCTTTACCTTGGCGCAAGGTGAATTGAACTTGTGAAACCGGCAGCCCTTCAACTACTACCACAACTATTATAACAACAACAACAACACACACGCGCGCACCACAATTATTATGTATGTTGTTTCAATTGGTTTAACGGAGCTCATTTCTGTTTGTCTGGATTCTCCCCCTACTATATTTCTTCATGTACCTTATATATACAAAACATATTACTGTAACTTGCCTTATAACCTGCAACGCCCGCCTTTTCCCGCCTGCGCAAACGACGGATAAATGTATAAAATCTTATATGAGGTCACACCATTACTAAGTATTATAATTACTATTTATTATAAAAGAGATTAATTTAAATCTTTAATTGTGGCGGACTTATTTTAATCTGGACTCCACTATAAAATTAATAAACTTCAATTCATAGGCTATTATAGTTATGATTTTTACTTTCTCTCTTACTCCTAGCAAGAGGAAGTATTTGCTATCGTATCAACTTTTTCGATATCGAGTTTTCATCAGAAATACACGTTCTGAGATCCTCTGAGCCCCAAAAAAGGGTGGTTTATAGAAATTTGTATGAATTGTTGTGGTCAGCATAACTCAAAAAACGGAAAATCGCAACAACAAAAAGTTCAAACTTGATATTTTCGTTTAAGTTCTACCAAAGGGGGACGTGACATAATGTTTTCGTCAAAAAATTCGATCAACTGGAAGTATCATTTACTACTTGAATGGATTTTTTCAGTTTTTTGAGATTTTCTCGGGTTTTTCAAAGTAGTGGTGGGATTAGATTTCCCACTAAAGAGCTATTTCAGTTTAATACACAATACTTTCGTCTAGACCAGCGGTTGCTAAACGGTGGTCCGCGAAAGAATTGTTAACGAACGAGGATTTCTTTCCCACTAATGTGAAGTTATCTGCTACTAAAACGTTATTGGCCTTTTCCGAATGTCATGTTTAAGAGAAAAGCCTGTATCTGCTCCGAAAAAACTCAATGGAGATGGATTGGATTCAGGTAAAAGAAAAAAAGGCAAACATCGGTCTTCAACAAGTTTACACAAACACAGACAAAAAAACCTTTACCTAAACACAAACAAGTAAAAGTATACAAATTCAACAATTATTATTATTATTCGAAAGGAAAGTTTAATCGAACTGATTCATCCGACGTCACCCTCAAAATTAAATTTAATTCAGGCATTACAAGAGCTCACTTTTGGTATACTGTCAAAAATGAGAATCCAATATTAAGCCAAAAGGCTATTAAAATATTATTGCCATTCACAACAACATATTTGTCCGGACAAACATTTTCGGCAGTTGAGGCAATTAAAAATAAGTACCGTGGTCGACTTGAACTGCAAGCTAGCCTTCGTGTTGCTGTTAGTACAATGGAAATCCTAGAATCGAAGAATTTTTATCTAAGAAGCAGCAATATGTTTTACACTGATTGAATATTGAATATTATTCCTTTTATTATAATTATTAAGTAAACATTAATTAATCATTATCATCATTTGACTTTTCCTTTCTCATCTTTGGTTGCCTCGTTTAATAAAAATTTCATTGAAAATATGTCCTCACGCGTTGGTCTAGAGCCTAGCGCATTCGCTTGCGCTATTATATTACTTTAATGTAAACCTCATTACGTTAGAATTGAGAAATAAATATTATTCATTGATAAAATACTCAATCTTGTAAGATTTCTTCTCACCCACCACTTTCAAAAACCAATTTGAAGGTTGAACAAACATTAAAAGGTTAACACTGACCTTAACATCTCTTGTGCATGGAATCAAAAAAATATGACAAAAAAACATGACATGAAATTAAAACTATACATACTTGTTCTTGACTTTTATTGAAGGCGATTTTTACAACAAAAAAACAAAACAAAAACGCATTGTTTTATAATTTTATATAACTGTGAAATGAATACAAATTAAGATAATTTTGACGTGAAATACTTCGTTTCTATAATATTATGTCTATGTATGAGTATATATGTATACTTCGTTTCTTCTATG
Organism: Triatoma infestans; assembly: GCA_011037195.1. Lineage (NCBI taxonomy): Eukaryota > Metazoa > Arthropoda > Insecta > Hemiptera > Reduviidae > Triatoma > Triatoma infestans. The sequence goes on from JAAEAF010009561.1 coordinate 24,771, forward strand.
TCAGAAAGCCTTTTCTTTTTATGCCTACAGCATGTATTGTATAATAATTTCAGAAGCCATTGTGAAATATATCTACTTTTCATTTTTTCATTGTTTTTTTTTTTGCATAAACTTTATATTTAAACATACTCGTATTATATATTTATCAATATCTTTTTACATTCTCTTACTCCCTAGTTTTTATTATTTCACGAATAGTTTAAAACTATTGTCCTCACGCGTTGGTCTAGTGGCTAGCGCACTCGCCTTTCGTGTAAGAATTCCAGGGTTCGATTCCCGTGAGGGCAAAAGTCGGTGTTGACCCAGCATCATGATAAAAAATGGGAAGCTACAGTTATAGTAGCGCCCTAAGTAGCGAAGGCCGGAACTAAAAACGGCGTGGGAACTGCGGCGTGCTTACTATACGCCCCCTAATACAAATCACCGTCTGGCAAGCCTTGGCCCTTCATGGGCTTTTGCGTCATAGGGATATATAAGTATATCCATTTTATATCTTATTTTCTTGTTAATTGTTGAAATAAGGCTTTATATTATACTTAATAATTAATGAATTAAAAAAAAAACATAGTTTAAAATATATTAGTAAGTTTAACAGTTTTCTTACCGAGTCAGCGTTTGCTAAAAACCGACATTACGCCCATATTGCAATGAGCCTCTTCAGGCTTCTTTGAAAGATATATAGAATCTCCCAGCATAGTCTGGCCTAGGTAGCAAGTAACTAGGTTGATTCTTCGTTCTTCGAATCCTATGCACCTTTAGTGATTCGGATCCCATTACAGTTGTATGTTGAATGAGCGGGTACATAGCACTAACTAAAAAGGTGTTTGTATCTGCTCGAAAAGTAAAGCTGCGTTGAAGGTGCTGAGTTCATGTGTCTTCACTTCCAGGTTGGTACTGGAATGTTATTAAAGATTGGAAGAGCTTTCTTCATTGAAGGATGTACTTCTAGTCTGGGTACAGGTCATATGGAAATTTTTTGGGAAAGAGGAGGTGGATAGGTTTGCCCAATTAGGCGCCTCCCTTTCATTAGTAGTAGTTTCATTAGCGTGTCTTCTGGCACATGTCTGCCAGGATTCCATTAGCTTCACAGCATTCATCCCAATGGATGTGCACAGTTGGTTGTCGGCAGTCTCATTTGCTCATTAGGGATCCGAACAGGACTATTAGTGAGATGTTGCTGTGTCTTTCACGGAACTATCTTAAGCTCTGGTTGGATCCCTTATTGGACATTATGGTTTAAGCAGACACCTCTACGTAATAGGGCTCATATGGGATCCCTACTGAAGAGTCTGTGAAACAGAGGAGGAAATACCCAATCTGCCTTATGACAGATTGCTTGGGTTGTGAGGAAATTAGGTTCAGGACCTTTGGTCAGAACAGAATGTCTGTGGAAGAGCTTAGACTCTTTCCGTTTAAGGTTATTATCCGATTTGTTCAGACTGTGGTGAATCTTGGGTGGGTTAGACCCGGGGGGTCTGGATATTTGTTCTATTGACCGGGTCAGCTTTACTGCTGCTTTATTGGGCAAACCCTGACCCTGCTGAAGAGGCTAAATATAACATGGGTGAAACGTCTGTTTTTAGCAACTCACTGACGCCATCTCAACCCGGAAACTCAAGCGTTATTCAGGAAAATGGCCGAGGAAACCTAAAACAACATATACTACAGTACTATTTGTCTGTAAATTAATATTCTATGTTTAATAAGCTAGAGTGTTTATCATTAATAACAGTTCACAAACTAATACATGGTATCGAAATTCACTTAAAAAACAAAACCACATACCAAAAAGCATGCAAGCAGTAAAAATAGTAAAGGGAGCCTAAAAAATAAAAAAAGATTTATTACCTATAATAAAGGGGGTTATTATTAAATTCATTACAGTTATTTCAAAGCAGAGATGTAGAAAATATTTGAATTTTACTTAAAAAATTTTCAACGTAGATGATTATTTCAGTTTCAACAAATAAAATGCCTAAGCATTTTAAAGTTCCTTATTTTTAATAATAAATATAATGGAGTTGATGAGGAGAGAAATTGGGATTGATTAATTAGACGAGATATGAAGACACTGTTATAATGTAGCTATAAGCTTACACAAACAGCACTGGACTTGTAATGATCTTATAGAATAAAGCGTAAGAGTAGAGATATGACACGATGCGATGTATGGTTGAACCTGATAGATAGATTTATGTCTAGATTTCTCACTGGTTTATATACAGGTTCCCCACTCTAGCCTGCTTAAATGAGAGAGTACCAGAGAGAGTCTGCTTTCTCTCAGTCGGGCTTGTGTACTCTCTTTCTCTCTCTTGCCGTTACATAAATATACATACTTAATAATAAAAAACAGTTATCAAGAAAATAAAGAAAACAGTAGGTAAGAAGTAATGTTTGAAGAAATGTATAGGACGCAAAACGTTCGATGACGAAAAAAATATTGACATCTTTGCCAGAATACAAGTATCGACCAATAGAAGGCGGTTAAAATATGTTGAAAACGACCTTAAATTTTGGTCCTAGTAAATTAAATGATTTTCATGAAAATGGCCACGAAAAACCTAAAAGATCAAGTAATTAATTTTATATGGTTCACCAAACGATTTTATCAGTTCGATATCGCTGACTTAGATAATAGTCCAACATTGTAATGAAACATTTTAGCGGAACACTTTAACATTATAGCTTCTCCAGGATTAAAAAAAGTAAAAATAAAAATAAAAAAATCAGCAAAAATATTTCAAATAGAATTGTTAGACTTAAATTTGTAGCTAAAATACAAAGGTTTTTAAAGGAAATTTCTCAAAGACATCGTGGAAAACCATTTATTAAGATGACACTTCCGACTAAAGACACCACTGATAGAAATCCTCTCAAGATTCCATGGAGAAAGATCGATCAGGTTTGTTACTTCTCGATTTTTCAGTTTTGAGATAATTTGTTCACATACACACACAAAAAATACAGAAAATATACGAATCTCAATTTTTTGTCAACTCAAGCACCACAAAAACCATCCATTTTCGTGAAACTCAACTAATAAAAGAAAAAGTTTTTATTTGGGGGATTATCTGTAACCGCTTTTTTAGCAAAACAGTTACCAGAATGTAACTGGATTTCCCGATAAACCAAATCTCAAAGAAAAGTAAATTCAGATCACTAATTTAAAAAAAAAGAAGGCATTTTTAAAGTACTGTGATATAGTTATATTATTAATATTCTGATTATTTGTCTGTGGGAAGGGACCAATCCCTACGCTACCCAAGCCCCACTGGGCCCATATAGCTACCCCAAGAAAAACAACAACAAACCGGGTCTAGAACAAATATCCAGACCCAGGTCTAACCAACCCAAGATTCACCGCATTCTGAACAAATCGGATAATAACCTTAAACGTAAAGAGCCTAAGCTCTTCCACAGACATTCTGTTATGAACCTAATTTCCTCACAACCCAAGCAATCTGTTATAAGGCAGATTGGGTATTTCCTCCTCTGTTTCACAGACTCTTCAGTAGGGATCCCATATGAGCCCTATTACGCAGATGTGTCTCCTTAAACCATAATGTCCAATAAGGGATCCAAGCAGAGCTTAAGATAGTTCCGTGAAAGACACAGCACCATCTCACTAATAACCCTGTTCGGATCCCTAATGAGCAAATGAGACTGCCGACAACCAACTGTGCACATCCATTGGGGTGAACCTGGTTGTGAATGCTGTGAAGCTAATGGAATCCTGACAGACATGTGCCAAAAGACACGCCAACAGCAGGCTCGGGACTAATGAAAGGGAGAGGAGGCACCTAATTGGGCAAACCTATCCACCTCCTCTTTCCCAAAAAATTTCCATATGACCTGATACCCAGACTAGAAGCACATCCTTCAAAGAAGAAAGATCTTCCAGTCTTTTAGAACATTCCAGTACCAACTTGGAAGTGAAGACACATGAACTCAGCACCTCAACACGCAGCTTAACATTCCGAGCAGATACAAACACCTTTTTAGTTAGTGTTATGTACCCGCTCATTCAACATACAACTGTAATGGGATCCGAATCACTAAAGGTGCATAGGATTCGAAGAACGAAGAATCAACCTAGTTACTCGCTACCTATTCCAGACTAGGGTGGGAGATTGTATATATATACATAGCCGAGCTAGCCCTACAATAGGACAGTTTTCACGTGTTTAAGACCAGTTTACAAACAGTCAGCAACCTGACTTCACCTCACTCATCTTCTCATCACTCAGCCAGTCTGTCTCTTTATATTTCTCATCCAAAATAATAACAAAGAATAGCATAAACCTCAGACCTGGTAAAACAGTGGTCCATTCACCAAGAACTACTGCCAAATAAACTCCGGTCTCAAAATAGATTGCAGATATAGTATAGTAATACATATGTTTCTTTCAAAAGGGTTTAACAGAAGATAATAGACAAGTTAGGCGGCCTGTGCCTGCCACCAACAACTGAGCCTATCTCAGAGTCTGAATATAAAAAAATCTGGTGTGAAACACTCACACAACTTTCTCTTACTCCAGTTCTCAAAATGATGATTGACGAATTCTATAATTTGTGTACCAAATTTAATGAAATTCGTCGAAAACTGAAAAAACTGATCAGTAAAAGCGCACTTCCGGTTTACTAATTTTCTTGAAACTCGGAATTTCAACCATCTATTTATTTCTAACTAATTATGTTTGGATGATAGAATTGTATAATCAACTAGGATAGTACTTTGATGAAAATCTGACCCCACCCCTCCCCTAAAAGTGCCCTTAAAAGAACTTTTCCAGAGAAATGTTTTAGATAAAACTTGTAGATCTTTGCATGTTTAGTTTATATACGAAGTTTCAAAAAATCGTCGGAGCCATTTTTGAGAAAATTGCGAAAAAGTGAATAAATCATTCAGTAAAGTGGTAAAGTAAACGCACTTCCGGTTATCCGATTTTTTTTAAACTCGGAATTTCAACAACATATTTAATTCTAATTAACATTATTTAGATGACAGAATTGTCTAATAAACTAAAATAGCACTTTAGATGGAAACCTAACCCCACCCCACACCCCACCGCAAAAGTGGCCTTCAATGCATTTTCCCGGAGAAATGTTTCAAATAAAAGTTGTAGTTTTTTGTATGTGTGGTTGATGTTTGAAGTTTAATGAAAATCGTCGGAGCCATTTTTGAGAAAATTGCAAAAAAGTAAAAAAAATCCAACTAGTAAAGTGGTACTTCCGGTTGAGGAATTTTGACAGATAATGTACTGTTAGATCACATCGTGATACCGAAACGGAATATCAAGTTTGAACTTTCTGCGATTTTTCGTTTATGAGCTATGCTGTTCACGTTCACATACATACACACACACACACACATACATA
>JAAEAF010009562.1:0-21679 GCA_011037195.1 Triatoma infestans
TTCATTTGTCTTACCATAAATATAGAGGTAATTTGGTGGTGGGAGGGGGGAACCAACCAAGCAAGGAGGTAAGTGAAGAGCGCGCCAATATCATCAAACCAACAACATATATTTGTGATACAACGCCCCAAATTCCGCACAATTATCAAAAATAATTTTTACTTTCTCTTACTCCTCTAGTAAGAGGAAGTATTGTAATCGTGTCAAATTTTCAATATTGAGTTTTCACCAGAAATATCCGTTTTGAGGTCCCCTGAGTGCAAAGAAGTGGTTTATAGCAAATGGTCTGTGTAGCGAATGTATGTGAACAGCACAGCTCAAAAACGAAAAATCGTAGAAAGTTCGAACTTAATAATTCGTTTAGTTATCACCATGGGATCCGAAAGTGGTCATCTGTCAAAATTCCTCAACCGGAAGTACCACTTTACTAGTTTTTTTTTTTTTTTACGATGTTTTGCGATTTTCCGGTCAAAAAGGGCTCTACGATTTTCTTCAAACCTGTGTATATATCACTGTACACATACTAACAAACTACAACTTTATTTGTACATTTCTCCGGGAAAATTTATTTAAGGGCACTTCTGGGGTAGGGGTGGGGTTAGGTTTTCATCTAAAGTGCTATTTCAGTTTATTAAACAATTCTGTCATCTAAATAATGTTAATTAGAATTGAATATCTTGTAGAAATTCCGAGTTTCAAAAAAAAAAAATCGGATAACCGGAAGTGCGTTTACATTACCACTTCACTAAATTTTTTTCACTTTTTCACGATTTTCTCAAAAAATATCTTCGAAGATTTTATTGAAACCTTATATATAAACTAAACATATAAAGATCTACAACTTTCATTTAAAACATTTCTATGGGAAAATTCATTCAAGCGCACTTTTAGGGGAGGGGTTGGGTTATGTTTTTCTCCTAAACTAGTATAGTTGATTATACAATTCTACCATCCAAACAAAATTAATTAGAAATAAATAGATAGCCAAAATTGCGAGTTTCAAGAAAATTATTAAACCGGAAGTGCGCATTTACTGGACAGTTTTTTCTTTTCAGTTTTCAACGAATTTTATTAATTTGGTACACAAACTATAAAAATTGTCAATTATAATTTTGAGAACTGGAGTAAGAGAAAGTTGTGTGAGTATTTCACACCAGATTTTTTTACAATAATAAAAATAAAAGCCAGGAAATAAGAATTAATAAGAATATTAATGCCACTGTTTGGAAAATTTCATCGTAAATAACTTGACCTTTACTTTAGTGATTGACAGAGAACTACTGAATAACTGTGCCAATAAACTAGCCAAAACAAAAAGGAAAATCTATGCCAAAAATGAAACGGGATATGTTAGTTTATTTTCGTATGAAATTTTAAAATAGGTCAACGTTATCTAACTTCATTACATAATACTTCCTAGATTTTTTTCATAGTATTCTGAAAAAAAAAATGTAGCCTAAGAAATGCATTAACCAGTAAAAAGATAGATTACAATCTATAATGGATCTATTTTAAATCTGGTCCATAACCTCAAACCTCGTGCAATACAACGGCTGCGTTACGGGGAGTAAAAATACGGAAAAATGTTAAGGAGAACATGATGATAACTTCTTGCCTACACACATTCTCTATTCCATATTCTATATCGAATTTATGAATAACTTATAGCAAAAATTCGATGTTTATAGTGGTGGAATGAGGAAGTTTTATGAGTGTAATTTGAACGTTTTTTTTTAAAAAAAAAAGTTATTGAAGTTCAAAAACCAATTATTTTGTTCAAGCTGAAATTTCCCCAATGTATTTCCTATTGCTGGTGCAATAAATAGTCCTCCTGCTGATGAAAAATTGTCCCATTAAAAAACTTTATATGAACAATTTTGTGGGGCTTATAAATAAGCTTGTTCTACATTATAAACCAAAAGAATAAAACAAACTGACCCCTCCTCTTAGAATAAATTAAATAAACAATAATTTTTCCTAAAAAGTTATTAATCAAAATTAAGTGAATAATCCAAAAGCGGACGAAACGAAATTTTAGCAAATTTTGAAAAACAGTTTTCTTAAAACTTTGCAAAAACATAGTATATATTAATGATAAAAAATCTGGTGTGAAACACTCACACAACTTTCTCTTACTCTAGTTCTCAAAATTATAATTGACAAACTTTATAGCTTGTGTACCAAATTTATTGAAATCCGTCGAAAACTGAAAAAAAAAATGTTCAGTAAAAGCGCACTTCCGGTTTACTAATTTTCTTGAAATAGGAATTTTTATTTATTTTTCAATTATTTTTTTTGGATGAATTTTAATTAAACTATGGCATTAGAGAAAAACATAAAACCCCACCCCTCCCCAAAAAGTGCCTTAAAAGGAATTTTCCCAGAGAAACGTTTTAGTAAAAGTTGTAGATTATTGTAGATTATGTTTATATATGGAAGTTTCAAGAAAAATCGTTGGAGACATTTTTGAGAAAACGAGCAAAAAATGGAAAAAAAAAATTTAGTAAAGTGGTAAAGTAAAAACGCACTTTGGTTATCCGAATTTTTTCCAATTCGGAATTTTCCAATATATTCAATTCTAATTAACATATTTAGATGACAGAATGTCTAATAAACTGAAAATAGCCCCTTTAGATAAAAACCTAACTCCATCCCCCCCCCCCCCAAAGTGCCATTAAATGATTTTCCGAGAAATAAACTTTGTAGCTCTTTGTATGAGTAGTTGATTATAACAAGTTTGAAGAAATTCGTCGGAGTCATTTTTGAGAATATTGCAATAGGGTAAAAAAAAAAAAAAAAAAAAAAAAACAACTTAGCAAAATAGGTACTTCGGTTGAGGAATTTGGACAGAAAGAGTACTGTCAGATTCCATGGGAAATCGAAACGGAAGATCAAGTTTCAACTATCTAAGATTGTTTCGTTTTTACAACAAACGATTTTCTAAATATCATTTTTTTTTGAGTCAGGGGACCTCAAAACGGATATTTTCGGTTGAAAAACTCGATATCGAAAATTTGACACATTACAATACTTCCTCTTACTAGGAGTAAGAGAAAGTAATAAAGATCTATTAAACAAACAAAAAAACACTAATCATACAATAAACAAAATTTATATATAGATAAATAAAATTATAGTTAGATAACTATGTGTATGCATAAAAATGTACGGCCAACACTCAATCAAATCTAAATCTAAATTAAGGAGTTCCTCTTTGAATAGTAGAGCAACCTATTATATATATATAACTGTATATCACTGGGCGTTATATAATCAAAATAATTCCTATTCCATCTTTTTTACTTTCTCTTACGACTGATAAGCGGAAGTACTGTTGATCGTTGTCAAATTTTCAAAATTCAGTTTTCCCGTAAATTTTTATCTTTTTGAGGGGGTAGGGCAATGCACTGCGACCTTACGATCTATTGTGCTATGCTCCCTGGATGCCGCAGGCTGCCCACAGCACCCAAGCAGAGATGTCTCAGGCGAACATCGTCTTTACAGCACCTCCACCAGGTTAAGAACCCTAAGGAATCCTAATAACCTGATGGGATCTAGGGAGGGTATATCCCCCTCCTCCACTTGGTAACTATCCAGGATATTAATCTTCTCTGGGCGACAGCATCCGTTTAGGAGATGTAATGGAGTTTCTTCCTCCATCTCCCCACAGAATTTGCAGGTGCTGTCACTTTCCAAACCTAGATTCCTCTGAGTCGACAATGCCCCATAAGAAACCGGGGGGAACGCGCCATACCCCATGAAGAACACGGAGCTTGTTCTTACTCAGGAAGTTTCTGTCTTACTATAAATAGATTTTTGAGTTTAACACAATTTTCTTGAAAAAAAAAAAAAAAAATTACTCCCAACGATTTTCTTTGAATTTTCGAATACGAATAAAGGCCTATTACTTTTATTTGAAACACTTTTCCAGGAAACAAATTGGTTTTTGGAAGATTGTAGAAAAACTGTAACAGTTAGACTTATTTTTTTTTAACTTCCATTTCATCAGCACAAATTACGATTCTTCCATCGATGTAATAATTCATGTAAATTAAAAGCAATATTAGAAGTTTAAGGATGGAGAATTTTTGTTAACCGGAAGTGCGTCTTTTTAGTTTAGTGGGGTTTCTTAGTTCTTGAAATTTTCCTCAAATCGGCTACAGCCTATTTTCTCTAAACTTTGGTATACTAACTTCCAACAGAAATCATCACTTTTACCAATATTATACTTTTTAACAAAATCTCCGAAAAAATTAACTTTTGGGCGTCCTGGACAATCTGTAATGTTAAGATTATAAATTATATTGTAGTTTAATGCTTGACTCAACATTAAGCACTAAATGCACGATTTGTCATTATAGAGATATTTTGTTCACACGCACAAATAGAAATCACACACATACAGACCACTATTCGCTAGAAAGCGTTTCTTCGAACTCAGTCGCCCCCAAAATATGCCGGTGAAAAGTCACTTTCGAAAATTCGACAAAATCCAAATAAGTCCTCTTAAAAGGAGTAAGAGAAAATAAAAAATTAAACACTTAAAGCTTATAATCAAAGTAACGAAGTAAAATACGAGGGTCATTCAATAATTAACGAAACAAATCGTTGTAGCTCAAAAACGATTTATTCAATCAATATAAAACTTTGGCTACTTTTCAACATAGTCCACAACAACATTTATACACTTGTCCGATCGTTCTTCTAATTTGGATTTGCTTCTGGCATAAAATTCTTTGGGTTGATCTCGAAGCCACTTTTCCCACTTCTTCATTAGACTGAAAATGTTCTCCCCCGTGGAGCCTCTTTAAGGGGTTCAAACAAATAGAAGTCCGATGGGGCGAGGTCGGCGCTGTAGGGGAAGAATCTCCCACCCCATTTTCATTGTGGGCGTCCATAAGTTGTCTTGGAACCCATCTCGCACAAGTTTTCTTATACTGCAGCTTATTCTGAATAATGTTATGGACAGTTCCAACACTCGCGTCCACTTCTTCAGTTATCAATTCAACAATAATACGCCTGTTGTCCTGAATTAACGCGTTAATGCGAGATTCGAAAGAAGAAGTTGCAACTACAACCGGTCGTCCACTTTGTTGCTCATCACAGACACTTTACACGGCCACATTTAAACTGTTCTACCTAATTTGTAAACGTTTGAACGGTTCAAACAATTATTCCCCTACACTTTCAACATTGTTTCGTGGATTTCACTACCTTTGATAATCTCCTCTGCAACTAAAAATCTAATCACTGAGCGTTGTTCTTCTGAGGTTGCAATGCTCTAGCGGATTCACCATTGTTAACTTGAATACATTTGAGGTTATGCTTTACCAAATATTGTCGAACAGTTGATGAAGAAACTAAGTATAAGATGCCAACTTGACGCACTGAAACTATTCTACTGATTAAATAAACCATTCCTGAGCTACAGCAATTTGTCTCTTTACTTATTTTACTGACCCTCGTACTTTATGATCTTGAATAACAAAACCAAAGTAAAAAAATAAATAAATAACTTCAGTATTCACTTTTAAGACCCATAAAAAAAGAAAAACTAACTATACATATATATATATATGTATATGGCAATCTAAGATAAGTAATAATGGAGTAAGATAAGATAAGATACACTAACATGAAGAAGATGGAGTCAACATTATTAGTTAATGGTTGCCATTAATACACATTGGATATGGCCAAAGATCAAAAGTATGTCCCTAAGTAGAAGAATATTCATAAATGTGGTCTCCTAATTAATTTAATATAAACAAAACTTACCAAACTATTGGAATAATAGTTTAACTTCATAATAATATTCAGATTACTTACCTGAAACAAACAAGAACAAAGAATATTAGTAAATATAAAATAATAGATATTTATGTGTGTAGATGTATATACACAGTTTAAAGAAAATCGATGTTGCCATTATCGAGAAAAAAATTCGCGAAACGCAAAACTTGATATAAATAAAACATTTCACCCGATATTCTCTTCTTACTGCCGTTTAATACTATTATAAAATTGATAAATTTTAATTAAACATAGACTAAATTATTAATTACTTTGCTCTAACATAAATATAGAAATGGTGGGGGGTTATTCATGTACCTTCAAGGCAGATAGAACCAGAATGTGTTTCCAGAAGAGAGCCGCCAAAACATTACACAAACTTATTTAACATAAAAATATTAATGGTGGGGAGAGATTCCACAAAACAACCTAAAATTCATATTTTCCTGGAAAAAGTGTTTCAAATAAAAATAACTGCGGTGACCATTTCAAGTTTTAAGAAAATCATTGTAGTGGCTTTTCGAAATAAACACTAAAAATCACAAGCCTATTATATTACGTAAAGTGAGCCTTCCTGTTAGCCGATTTTATTAATATTATATACCTATAGGTGGAACTCAAGTGGTACTTTAGAGGAAAGCTTAGCGCTACTATTCCCACAGAACCACTCATAAGATCAGAATTCCCGGGGAAATGTTTCAATTAAAAATGCTAGGCATTTGTGTGTTGGTAAAATATACGCAGTTTAAAGAAATACGTTGCTGCCGTTTTTGAGAAAATCGTGAAAAAAGAAAACACAATTCAGTAAAGTTACACGTCTGGTTGATGCATGTTTGACTGAAACCTTCGTGTCATTAGCGCTAGTAGTACCTAAACGGGATACCAATTTTGAACTTCCTGTGGCATTTGATTTTTTAAATATTTTGTTCACTCACTCCCACACACATACTTACATGCATATACACACACCCACACACACAGACGGCTTTGGGCTACATGAGTTCTGTTCTAATAATCAGGCAGAGTAACTGGCAATATTGAAATCACTAGAATTGATATTAGATATGGATATATCTACTGAAATGTCGCCAGCTAAAGCAGTAATTTATACTGACAGCCAGGTTGGTCTGGACTGCATTAAAAAATGGCCGCAATAGCATGCCTTTAATAACAAAAGTTAAAGAAAAACTGAAATCTCTTGAAAATTATGGGTTCAGTGTTGATTTTTACATGGGTAAAATCTCATGTTTGTAGAGAAGGCAATGAATTTGCGGATAAACTCGCCAAATAAGCTGCAATGGATTTTCACCTTCCCTGAGATATACGCGTCAGTTCCTTGCACTCACGTTCATAGGAAACTAGCGGCAGACAGTATACGAGTATGGGAGAGGCTGTGGATAGAATAGAATGCCAGAAAAGTTCTCTCACAAAGGAGTTCTTTCCGGCCCTAAAATCGAGAAGGATATCACCGCTGTGAGTCCATTTTAAAATGACACAGGTGCTCTCGGGAAATGGCAGAACTAGAGCGTGTCTTCATCAGTTTGGAATACTTGACAGATCGGAATGCTCGTGCGCAGACTTGGCACCACATCATCTTCAACTGCTCCATTTTCGAAAGAGAACGAGTTCGACTTATTCAGTCTGTCATTTTTTTCTGGCACCTGTAGGCCATCTACCAAGGCTCAGCTAATTAGTGATGACCTTTATGAATACTACCAGCGTTTCATATTTAGCCTGGACTTAGAAAAATTACTTTGCTAACTTGTTTTTAACTTGATTAATTTCAATCCATAAAAATTTTCAGTTAATATTAGTAATGTTTATAGATATTGCTGAATTGAAATGCATGTAGTATATTGTACAGAGCATGCAGAAATTAAAGGTTTACAAAAAACACACACACACACACACACATATGTATATAAAATATTTTCTCTCATTAGAAGTAAAAGAAAGCAAACATTTTCTCAAAACTAGGAATTTTTCGTTATATTTATATAATCAAATTATAATATAATCCAAATTATATAATAATTTGATATGTATATCAAATTACGATTCTGCTAATTAGATGACGGTACTATAAATTGAAAATCTTAGTCTAGCCCAGTGATGGCAAACCTTTTGAGCTCGGTGTGTCAAAATTTTGAAAAATAGAAACATAATTCTCGTGGCGTGTCACTCATCAAGTTAATTATTTGTTTAATGCCATTTAAAATACAAAAGCCAAAATTATGAAACCAATGTTTACATTTAGAGACTTGTCTTACATATTTCATTGACACTTAACATACAAAATCAAGTAATATATATATAAAATATAATTGAACAAAAACAGAAAAACAATATATATATTTATACAATTAGAAAATAAATATATATGAAAAATTAGTGACTTTTTTGGTGTGGTTGGTTGATTCCGCAGAGCTGGAAAGCATCAGAGACATTTTCCGTAGTAGCCTGCTTCATTTTGTGGTCATCGACACCGGTTTCAGGCGTTCGCCCATCTTCAGGATGCGTTTTTCTGACAGTGCAACAACACAGACTTATACAGAGCAAACTTGAGTGTGAAAACTAAGTTTGCTCTGTGCATGTCGGTATTGTCACACTGTCTGAAAAACGCATCCTGAAGATGGGCGAACGCCCGAAACCGGTCGATGACTACAAAATGAAGCAGGCTACAGCGGAAAATGTCTCTGATGACTTTTTTGGTGCTGAAGTTTGTCTGCTAAATCTTCTATTTCGGGTTTATACTTGGTACATTTCAAGGCCACGCAAGTGCCACTGACTTCATCTGTTAACCGATTCCGTTTGTTTGTCTTAATATTATTTAATGCTGAGAACAATGTCTCACAAAAATATGTGGATGAAAAAATTGTTAGCAAAACAACTAAAGGAGATCTCGAGGAGCGGTCAATAAAATGTACGCTTTTTTTTAAATCTTTTCCAACGTTTCGACAAATTTATTGTCTTTTTCAGGGATAAAATTAAAAAAAATGTTAATCGGTATTTATAATTTCCATGAAACAAACTAAACACAAAATATGTAGTTAACAGAGAGAGTTGCTAACTAACTATATGAGCTACATTATCAGAAAAAAAAAGATTTTTTGAATTATGAAATTTTTTATCTTTGAAGATGCGTGTCACCAAAAATGAGCTCGCGTGTCATAGGTTCGCCATCACTGGTCTAGCCTTAGGAAGTATTGAGTTCATTTTATAACAAATTAACCAAGATAAAACAAGAAACCTACAAATTATTACTATAATTAATGTTATTCAATTAAATACATAAAAGTTATACATGTCAATAAAATTATGGTTAAAGAGGAAAAATTAAAAACAAATATACAATAAATATAGAGAAATGATTGATGCGTGGAAGGTATACTAAAAGTCAGTGGATAGACAAATGAGTCATACAAGTCTCTCTGCTAAAGATAAAAAGCAAGAAAGAAAAAAACACTAGAAATACCGTGAATTGAACGAATGCTGTCAGACTACAAATCAAATCTACACCACTCCGTCAAATACGTGACAAAGTTTTATAAAACACAATATAAAACTAACTTAAATACTATTTTTAATATATATAAAAAAAAGGAGAAAATAAATAACATTCAGCAATTGTACTGGAATTCCATTTTATTTATAATTCCAAATTCAAGGACAAAATAAATTGACTTTATTCTTGCAATAAATAACTATTTTTTTTTTTTCGTATATTTCAATGAAGTTTTACATTTTAATTTAGGCTGCCTTCAGACGTGATCACTTTTTGCAATGCATAATATCCCCACGGATGTAAAAACTAGGATATTATAATAAATGGAGGTGTCCATAAACGAAGACGAACTAACTCCATATTAAGTACGAATTGGACTTTAAAAGTGACACGAAAAGAATTTTTATTTAATGAACCTTTCACAATTCCAACTTTTTAAGACTTTTTTCTTTTTTCATGGTCGCGTTTAGAATTCTTGACCTCAAAATACTATTCTCTATATTTATTAGAACAAGAAACTGGTGTCCCTTATAACAAACATAATACAATTAACATACAAAAATATTATTTTAACTGTGTAACATTTTTAAATGTTTTATTTAATAATCAAATTTCATGTAAACACATTATTATTTATTATTTCAACTTCATGAGTGTTAAAGGAGTTGCAGTGGAACTATACGATTCTAATATCAGTATTATTACTACAAGTATGTTAAATGCATTGCTAGAATCCCGAACTGAAGACAATGTTGTCATTAAAAGTGCGATTTCATTTTAGTATAGGTTTTGAGGGTTGAGTGGAAATTTCACGAATCACATTTCTTGAAACTAGAAATGCTTATTTCCTACATATCTAACTATGAATTTTATTTGAATCATTTTTCTGGAAATATTTTTGGGAGTTCTGGAAGACCTATGAGTTACTAGAATCTTTGCTAAAATATTGAAAATGTCGGAGCTGCCATTACGTCACATTCAGTTAAATCTCCATTCCATTTATATAGAATGCAAGCAGCTCAACTAAATGTTTAAAAAACAATGTCAGCTTAAAGAAAACTAATCAATAGAATACACTGTAATAAGGGTAATTCGTGCGAATTAAATAAACACGATTTTTACTTTCTCTTACTCCTAGTAAGAGAAAGTATTGTAATCGTGTCAAATTTTTGATATCGAGTTTTCACCGGAAATATCCGTTTTGAGGTCCCTTGAGTGCAAAGTTTTTTTTTTTGAAACTGGTTTGTGTGGTGTGTGTGTTATGTGAACAGCACAGCTCAAAAACAAAAAACTTATCTGTCAAAATTTCTCAACCGGAAGTTAGTTAGCTAGTTTTTTGTTTTTTTTTGCGATTTTCTCAAAAATCTCTAACGATTTTCTTGAAACTTGGTACATCAACTACATATACAAAGGGCTACAACATTTATTCGAAACACACAGAGACCATTTGCTGAAAACCAGTTTTTTGGACTCAGGGGATCTCAAAACGAATATTTCCGGTGAAAACTCGATAACGAAAATTGAACACGATTACAATACTTCCTCTTACTAGGAGTAAGAGAAAGTAAAAAATTACAGAATGTTACTACTTTGGTAGATAATGTTAACAATTTTTTCAAGGTGACCATACAATTAAAAGCATACTAAATGACTTTAATAGGCTACATTAACTGTAAGGATATATATAACCTTTGGCCTAACATTAATTTTTTTTTAGAGTAGATTGTTAAGCCCACATAGATTTATATTATGTAGTGTCGTCGTAGGTTTATCTCCATCAAATGTAATCAAATCTGGATGGTACAGGGCAGAAGTAATTGTTATTGGGAATGTTTGGACAAAATATTTCATAATAATGTCTGAAAAAGAGAAAACAACGAAACCAATCCAGTTAACTTATTATATTCTCTTTGAAAATATAAATTTCAATACAAGATTTAAAAAAAAAAAAAATGTTTTAAATGAGGTATTTAACAGGGTGTGGAACTTAGGCACTGTAGGCTACGTGGAAATTCAAAGGCACTTTTTTCCTTATTCTTAGATCATAACTGAGTGACGGGTCAAGTATCCCAGGATTCTTTGTTTTCTCTCTATTTTCCTGTGAAAGCTGGAGGACCACAAGTTATTATTATTATTATTATTATTATTATTGCCTATCACGGGTGGGCTATACCCGGCACTCCAGCCAAGAGACGCTTATTGTGCCATCCCCGATAACCTCTAATAGTTGAACCCTCCCTCCCTAAGGAGTTTGAGGACTTTAACCACCAGATCATTTTGGGCTACTATCTCCTCAGATCGCAATGTACCAAAGGTCTCATACCTCAATTTAGTTATTGCTACGCATCAAATAGCAGGTGGCGGCTGGCCGTTTCCACCTCCTCCTCACATAATCTGCACAAGGTTTCCACTCTGATGAGCCCTATCTTGTGCAGATGCTTCCTGTACCTGCCGTGAACCGTAAGTAGTCCCGTCACCAGAGAAATCTGACTCCTACTCAGACTAAGGGTCATTTGGGTCCTTCGTTTACACAGCCCTGGCATCATCCTTTTGCTGTGCGTGACACCTGGGCTCCCCCTCCAGAGCTCTTCTTCATGCTTACCGCGAAACCACTCCCTAATCGCCGCACGAATCGTTCCACCAGTGATCCCCAGGACAGGCTCTGGACCAATAATCGGAGTATTTGCCCCGTTCCTGGCCATGTCATTACCCTCAATCCCGATGTGTCCAGGCACCCATATCAGCTGTGCCTTGTTGTGCCTGGAGAGTCTCGACAATGCCTCTCGACATTCCTTCACTAGGGATGAGGTAGTTCGGTAAGGCTCTAGGGCTTTCAGTGCAGCCTGACTGTCCGAACAAATGCGTATGACCTTGCCCCTTGGGGCTCTACGCAGGTTCTCCTCGCCAAAGAGGACCACAAGTCAGTATTCTAGGTCGGATTTTGTACCAAATATACACTGCTGATTTTCCCATCTACCTTCGCTGATGATAAAGCTATTCTTTTCTCCCACACCGAACCTACTATTGCCCCTCCAGTCACCTTCAAGATCATCTTTACTTACTAGAAAAGTGGTGTAAAAAATGCAAGATCAAAGTGAGTTGAAATGAATTTTATTCACACCACGTTTATACATGGTCACTACCCCCTCTGTCCTGGTGTTAAATTAATTAATATCTTCCTATCTACTGCTGGAAGAGTACGCCATCTTGGGTTATACAAAGATAAACGAATAACCTTGGAATCTCCATGCCATACTGAAAAGGATGGAAAACTAACAGACGATTTTGGAAACCTTTCAAGGCTTTTAGACAAACGATGTAAACCTACTTTACAATATATGCTTACTTTGTACAAAAATTTACGGGAACTAATATGGAGGAGCTATGAAATGGAGGGTATGGGGTTCCACCGTTAAACATTCTAACGATTACCGTATTCTTATAATATAAAATCTTACAAAAAAATTACCAATGACCCTTATTATGTCTCTATAACCTTACATAATGAGCTATTCATTCCATTTGCGTCCGATATAATAAAATTCCGTTATCAAAGATTCCATAACCCTTTGTTCCATCATCATCATAATGAAGCGTCAGTGACGCCGTGAATTTTTACTTTGTTCTTACTCCTAGTAAGAGGAAGTATTTTAACCGTGTCAAATTTTCGATATCGAATTTTCACCGGAAATATCCGTTTTGAGGTCCCCTGAGTCCAAAAACGTGGTTTTTAGCAAATGGTCTGTGAGTGTCTGTGTATGTATGTAAAGCCACAGCTCAAAAACGAGAAACCGTAGAAAATTAAAACTTGATATTCCGTTTAGGTATCACCATGGGATTAGACAGTACGTTATCTGTCAAAATTCCTCAACCGGAAGTACCACTTTACTAGTTGGATTTTTTACTTTTTTCCGATTTTCTCAAAAAAGGCTCCAACGATTTCTTCAACATGGTATATCATTAAACATACAAAGGGCTACACAACATTTATTTGAAATGTTTTTCCCGGAAAATTCAGTTAGGCCACTTTTTATAGGGAGGGGTGGGGGATAGGTTTTTCTCTAAAGTGTTATCATAGTCCATCATCCAAACAATTTAATTAGAAATTCAAGAAAATTAGTAAATCGACGAATTTGCATTAAATTTGGTACACAAACTATAAAATTGTTAAATAATTTTGAGAATTGGAGTTGTGTGAGTGTTTCACACCAGATTTTTTTTTAAAACAACTATAACGCCATAATGTAATAATAATCAATTGGGTATTTTCTTCTCATGTAATTCAAGCCGCGTAAAACATTCATCACATCTGCTTACTGTATCTATTTTACAGATGCAAATAAATTATTGAAAGAGAGAGAGAAAAAATAAATTTTAAATGGGTATTTTTTTTTTTATAAAATTATAAAAAAGACATAATTTAAATTAATATCAATATTTGAAAATGATGTCATGGCCAAAAAAAAATATGGTCAACTAGAAGAGAGAAGCTGATATAGCCGGTAGGTCAGCCATCTGTTACTGTCACACTTTGGGCTACACCTTAATTATTATAAAGGTTTTATTTCTCCATTGAATACATGTACTTATTAATTTAAATTAAATCAGTAAGAGAAAGTAAAAAAATCTGGTGTGTGAAACACTCACACAACTTTCTCTTACTCCAGTTCTCAAAATGATAATTGACAAATTTTATAGTTTGTGTACCAAATTTAATGAAATTCGTCGAAACTGAAAAAACTGTTCAGTAAAAGCGCACTTCCGGTTTACTAATTTTCTTGAAACTCGGAATTTCAGCCATCTATTTATTTCTAACTAATTATGTTTGGATGATAGAATTGTATAATGAACTAGGATAGCACTTTGATGAAAATCTAACCCCACCCCTCCCCTAAAAGTGCTCTTAAAAGAAATTTCCCAGAGAAATGTTTTAGATAAAAGTTGTAGATCTTTGCATGTTTAGTTTATGTACGAAGTTTCAAAAAAATCGTCAGAGCCATTTTTTTTGAGAAAATTGCGAAAAAGTGAATAAATCATTTAATTAAGTGGTAAAGTAAACGCACTTGCGGTTATCCGATTTTTTTCAAACTCGGAATTTCAACAACATATTTAATTCTAATTAACATTATTTAGATGGCAGAATTGTATAAACTGAAATAGCACTTTAGATGGAAACCTAACCCCACCCCTTCCTCCCCCAAAAGTGCCCTTCAATGCATTTTCCCGGAGAAATGTTTCTAATAAAAGTTGTAGCTCTTTGTATGTGTGGTTGATGTTAAAAGTTTAAAGAAAATCGTCGGAGCCATTTTTGAGAAAATCGCAAAAAAGTAAAAAATCCAACTAGTAAAGTGGTACTTCCCGGTTGAGAATTTTTACAGATAACGTACAGTCAGATCCCACAGTGATACTAAACGGAATAGTCAAATTTCAACTTTCTACGATTTTTCGTTTTTGAGCTATGCTGTTCACATACATACACCACACACACACACACACACACACAGACTATTTGCTAAAAAACCACTTTTTTTGGACTCAGGGACCTCAAAACGGATATTCCGGTGAAAACTCGATTCGAAAATTTGACCGATTACAATACTTCCTCTTACTAGGAGTAAGAGAAAGTAAAAAAATTCAGTGATGTGAAACACTCACACTACTTTCTCTTACCGCAAATTTACTGTATTATAAAATGATAGATTTTCTTCAAACATACGTATAATTATTTCTAGATGTTTAGCTGTGTCATCAGTGTTGTATTAATGAGATATCTGAACTTAGTAGAACGACTCTTTTCTTTTTTTCGAGAATAGCCATAATCTTATCCCTACTCGAAACTGAAATGAGAACTTTTTTGGAAAAAAGTTTCACACAAAAGTGACAGATCACATTGTCTTCTTTTACAGTCATTGTACCAAATCTAATAAAATCCTTCGATATTTTTTATGGAGAATATCCTAGAAAACTGAACCACTAAAAGTCGCAACTACCGGCCAACTGATTTTCTACTAACTCGGTATACTGACAATATTTTTTTATTCTAACCAGCTAACCCCCGACTACGCTTCGCTGTGGCTCAGTCTGATTTTTAGGCTTAACCATGCGTGATTTTTGATCATTTGTTTCGATGCTTTGGAATAACACTGTCTACCGATTCTTCTATTGAATGTACAATGTTGCAGAAATTAGATGGGAAGGTGATTTTTTCCCGTTTCCGGATTAGTAGGAGCAGTGCCGTTATCGAATTCGAGTAATTGTCTCGAAAATATGGCAGCTGTTGGATCGTTTTGAAGTTGAACTCTCATATTCGTTGTTAAATGAATTTTTTTTTTTACTGTGCTCCAAAGAGTTGAATATTTCAAGCATCAAAATGGAACCTGATTATTTTGCAAGTCTTTCAATGTATGGTCTAATGCTTCCAATGACTTCTTAAAAGCCATTGCACATTCATCCCATACAATGGTTTTGCAAGCCCGAAGAACCTTTCCCCCCATTCCTGATGTTTTAGAAAAGTTACATGTTGGATTTTCTGTGAAGTGCATGTTTAGTTTAAGTCATGACAGTTTAAGAGATGAATGCGCTATTCTACCTCTTTCCATCAACATAGCAGCAATACCTGAAGAAGCAAGTGCTAACACAATATGGCCGTTTGAACGGATTTTAGTTCGAAATTTCCCGTTTGCGTGGGTAGTTCGGAATAGAGGTACTTATAAGTAGTTGAGATCCAGACATGGACAGCTTCACAGCATTCATCCTTATGGATGAGCTCAGTTGGTTTTCGGCAGTCCAAAATGCTCATCGGGGGTCCGGACAAGGCCATTAGTGAGACGTTGCTGTGTTTTTCACGGAGCGCTCTCAGGCATCTGGTTGGATCTCTTACTGGACATTGTGGTTTAAGGAGACATCTCTACATAATGGGGCTCATGCTGGATCCATTTTTTTAGAGTCTGTGAGACAGAGGAGAAAAACACCCATCCATCTTATGACTGATTGCTTGGGTTGTGAGGAAATTAGGTTCAGGACCTTTGGTCGGAATAGGATGTCTGTGGAAGAGCTTAGGCTATTCCCTCTTAAGGTTATTGTCCGATTTATTCGGACTGCGGTGAATCTTAGATGGATTAGATCCAGGCCTGGATTTTTGTTATAGACCCGGCTTGTTGTTGTTTTTCTTAGGGTAGCTATAGGGGCCCAGTGAGGCTTTGGATAGCGTAGGGTTTCTCTCCCCACAGACAAATAATAATAATAAGTAGTTGAGAAAGGCGTTCAGAGAAGGAGCCACCATCGGCAACGCGTCTGAATCTGTCTATTTCTGCCAACCTCGCGAAACGCTCGGAGAAATTCCCGTTTCCGTGGGAATTTCCGAGTAAAAAGTATATATAAACACTCTTATAAAGAAATGCAAGGTTATGTAAAAATTTCAAATCAATCCATCGACTATTTTTCAAGTTTTGCAGCCACAAACATACGGATGCTGAATTTTTAAATATACAGATTAACATTATTTAGATGACAGAATCTTATATTAGAGAAAAGCACTTTAGTACTTGAGAGGAAAGCATAAACCCAACTCTTACACTTCATAAAGAAACATAATATAGATCTGTCAATAAGCCTACAATATATAGATATAAATAGTCACAAATAAATAAACAACAGACACAATATAAATAATTAATAATAATTAAATAATTAAAAATAAATATTTAATATTAATGTCAATTAATAAATAAATAGTTAATAATTTGAAGAGCTGCAAAGTACAGGAAGAAAAAAAACTCTCCCACCCGAAAAGTCCCCTTAAATGAATTTTCCCAGAGAAATGTTGCAAATAAAAGTTGTAGTTCCTTATATGTGTAGTTAATATACATGTATAAAGAAGGTTACAGCCATTTTCTAGAAAATCGCCAAAAACTGAAGAAAAAAAATCCATTCAGTAAACTGAATACTTCCGGTTGAGGAATTTTAATGGATAACTTCCTGTCGGCACTTATAGTGATAACCAAACGGAATGTCAAGTTTGTTTCTTTCTGCGATTTTTTTGGGGAATTTTTGAGCTATGCAGGTTTCACATACATATACCGGGACACACACACAGACCCTTTTCTTTAAAATCAGTGTTTCGGACTCAGAGGACCTCAAAACCTGTAATTCCAGTGGGAAACTTGAGATCAAAAATTTGATACGATCGCAATATTTTCACTTTCTGCTGAAAACAAATCAATATACTTTGAATTCGATGTTTCGGGAAAAGTTTCAATTCCTTTAATTTATTTAGTTATGTAATAACTAAATAGCGAATGTAAATGAATAAATTAATTAATTAATTTACATTAAATGTAAATATCTATATTTAAAAAAAAAAAATCTGGTGTAAACACTCACACAACTTTCTCTTACTCCAGTTCTCAAAATTATAATTGACAAATTTCGTAGTTTGTGTACCAAATTTGAATGAAATTCGTCGAAAACTGAAAAAACTGTTCAGTAAAAGCGCCCTTCCGGTTTACTAATTTTCTTGAAACTGAATTTCAGCCATCTATTTATTTCTAATTAATTATGTTTGGATGATAGAATTGTATAATCAACTATGGTAGCACTTTAGAGAAAAACATAACCCCACCCCTCCCCTAAAAGTGCCCTTAAAAGAATTTTCCCAAAGAAATGTTTTAAATAAAAGATGTAGATCTTTGCATGTTTAATTTATATATGATGTTTCAAAAAAAAATCGTCGAAGCCATTTTTGAGAAAATTGCGAAAAAGAGAATAAATCATTTAATAAAGTGGTAAAGTAAACGCATTTCCGGTTATCCGATGTTTTCAAACTCGGAATTTCAACAACATATTTAATTCTAATTAACATTATTTAGATGACACAATTGTCTAATCAATTGTATCATCAAAAGTGCCCTTCATTGTATTTTCCCGGAGAAATGTTTCGAATACAAGTTGTACCTCGTTGAATATGTGGTTGATATTTCAAGTTTAAAGAAAATCGTCGGAGCCATTTTTGAAAAAATCGCAAAAAAGTAAAAAATCCAACTAGTAAAGTGGTACTTCCGCTTGAGGAATTTTTACAGATAACGTACAGTCAGATTCCATGGTGACCTCTAAACAGAATATCAAATTTCAACTTTCTACGATTTTTCGTTTTGAGCGTATGCTGTTCACGCATACATACATACACACAAACAACGGAACACAACACACGACCTTTCTAAAAACCCCTTTTTGGACTCAGGGGGACCTCAAAACGATATTTCCGGGGAAAACTCTCGATATCGCAAATTTGACACGATTACAATACTTCCTCTTACTAGGAGTAAGAGAAAGTAAAAATCAGTTGAAGTAAACGCACACGACTTTCTCTTACACTTCTAATTGACAAATTTAAACGTCATCAAATTTGTACTTAAATGTTTAAATGAACATAACTGGAAACATGAGAAGGCGAAACGTGTTTATACTAATGTAGCATTTTATAGAAGGAAGCATTTTCCGAAGTCCCCTAAATCTTTTAAAGTGTTTTCAAGAAAATGGCGAAAAACTGCAAATCAATTTTAAAATCGCACTTCCGGTATTGGATTTTCGACAAAATTGTTATTTTTTGTAAAACATATTTAATTCTCATATGTATTTAAAGAACCGTAGAATTTTTCGAACAATAAGAGAACAGTCTCAGGATTTCCGCTGATCCAGTAATCACAAAAATCAATCATGTTTCAAATAAAAGCAATAGAGATACATGTTTTGTTGTTAAAGAAAATAGTTTGAACATTTTCGAGAATATCTTGAAAAAATGGAGAAAAAAAATTAGTAAAGTCGCACTTGCAACTGATGGATTTTGAACTAAATAATCGTGTGACTCACTAATTTCTAACTTAATATAGATCATTTTATAAGTGGCTGACAAATCGGTCCCATATACGTCTCACTATTAAACCAAGTTTAAAGAAATCTTTCAATAACTTGCGAAAAATTATAAATAAAACTCAGTAAAGTTTTACATACTGAGTTGTTACCGTTTTTAATTATAAAACCAAGCTGACCTTAGAAGAAGTCAGATAATAAATACTATTTTTTGGTTATGTTTATATAATTTATGCGAATGTTTACTTTATACCAATCGTTTATTCAATTATGTAAACAAACGACTTTACCTATCATTGCTATTATAATCTCAACCAAAATGTCAGAGAAAAAAAATTTATGATTCGCGGTCTTTGAGAAATTATTGGCAAAAAATGACTAAGGCAAAGCTGGTTAGCGCAAAAAATTATGCAGTGAGACGAGAGAGGATGGTGAACCCGAAATACGGCAGCGATTTCGTTTAAAAGTATCAAATGGGGGACAATAGCCTTCAAGAGGAGCCAAGAGCATAATCGAATAAAGCTGAATATCCGGAATTTATTGCCACAGCACGTATAGATGTCTGAAAAACCTGGCTTCAAAATCAAAAAGAAGACGGCTGGTTTTGAAAAACAATAGCTAGCTACAAGTGATGAAATGTGAATATTTTTGAAAAAAAAAAAAAAATTGAAACAAGATAAGCTATGGGTTTATTCTGAACTTTATACTCAACGGCTAGTTAGAATTTATGAAGTTTAAAAACATGATTACCTTTCTTAATTAACGGTGATAAAATTATTCTGCAACAAGATAACGCTGACGTCCATCGTTTGCATAATTAGCAGAATTTGAGCGTTCTGTCACACGCAGTATAATAACCCCGATGTTACACCATCGGACTATAGTTTTTTTACGCACTATGGCTCATTTTCTAAAAGGATGGCACTTTGTAAATTATGAAGCAGTGTGTGCAAGATGGTACCATCCAAACCGAAATGTTGGCAGAAATTAATTATTTTGTTATTCTTCAGAAGGTTTACATTTTGAAGAATAACATTCAGGGGTAAGTTTTTTTTATAGTTACTTTTAAAACAAAAACTTATGCACCAAACATTTTGCAACAAACCTTGTATAATAAATGCCATACTTTTTGTAAATTTTCGGCTTTTCAAAGAAAATTTGTAAAACATAAAACTGAGAAGATTTTAAGTAGTAAGAGGAAATGGTATGAGTGTTTAATCTCAGATTTTTAGAAACATAATATTAAACGGCTATATTTAGGAGGGAATTAACAGTAAACAAGAAAGTAATCTTCCCAACATTAACCGGCCATAGAAAAAAACCAACCACTGGGCACCTGGCATGGTGGTGGGGTGATTTTCTTTTTACAAACGAATACCTTTATATTGGGGAGCAGGATGCTATAGTAAAACCGGAAACCATATATATATATATTATACTATTGATGGTGGTGAAATTTTATGATGGTATTTTATAGCTAAACAGAAAAGGGTGTAACAAACCATATAATTATTTATAAGGCAATAAGAGAGATGAAGAGGACACTGTCCTCCATATCCAGCTATATGGTTCTGTACACCTGGCTCTAACGGATAACAGACATCCACTTCCCTTACAAATAGTATCGAACAGAAAAATTTTTTTTTCATCATTCTAACAAGATTTGGGGATTTTAAATCCGTCCATTTAAACAAAGCAGCCAAAACTTATATCCCTCACAAAGCTCCCCCAAAATAAGGAGTTATTAACACACACACACACACAACCCACCACAAAACACACACACACATATATATTATATATATGAGATATAGAATATAATATAAAATAAATAGTAAATAATAATAATAATTAATTTTTGGGAGGGGGGAAAAATGCGTTATGCACATCTGGGGGTAATGTTCCCAGATATGTGGGACTCTCACCCACTAAAAAACCCAAACTCCTCCTTACAGGCATTGAAAGCCACCCTGGGACCACTTATCGTATTACATCAGGGTGGTGCCTCGTATTAAGCCCTTTCAGGCTCCTTCTCCCTCGGTACTACTTTATGCCAACGGTTGTAGGCGTTGGTCTAGCTCCTGTTTTTTCCGCCGCAGGACCATCTCGACGAAAGACGCTACCTTCACCCAATAGTCCCTGCAAGACAGCATGGATTCCACGATGGACTCGGGTGTCAAACGGCCTAATTCCTGTTCCAGACCGCTTCTCTCAACGGCCCATCTTTCGCACTCAAAGAAAGTGTGGTGGGCGTCATCGAGAGCTGAATCCCCGAAAAGACATGGCGGATCACCCACCTTCCCCATCCTATAAAGATACGAGGTAAAATACCCATGTCCCGTAAGGAACTGGGTAAGGTAGTAGTTTACCTCACCATGCCTTCTTTCCGCCCAATCAGTTAGGCTTGCAATCAGCTTCGCAGTCCTCCTTCCTCGGCTATCCGTACGCCACCGTTTCTGCCAGGACCGAATGGTATAATCCCTGGCCGTTGCTCTCGCCTCATTGCCACCGAGT
>JAAEAF010009564.1:0-42824 GCA_011037195.1 Triatoma infestans
CATGGCCGGCTTTATTTTACCGTCATATTTACAGTAAAAATTAAAAAAAAAAGTATATTTTCTTTTATTCGGCTCTTTATTCTTTGGCAGTTCAGGTGTTGTTCAATTTTATTTTGTAATCCTATTTGTTAAAAATAGGAAGTACTAATAGAGAAAATGAAATATTTTGACAGAATTGATAAAATAATTTTCATTAAACAAGAAATGGGCAAAAAGTTCTGAGGAAATGGCTGAATATCCTCACAAGACAAAATACATATTATTATTATTATTATTATTATTATTAATAAATACATATTAATAAAGAAAGAAGCGCATATTTAACTAAATGTTTTTATTAATTTTTCCTAATTTATAGGATGTATTTGTTTTTATAGGATGACTTCTTCCTAATTTTAGTTTTAGCATTTTAAAACACTTGTGAGTAAGGGAATAATGGGTCTTCATTACATCAGCAAAGAAAAGATTAAGAACCATTGCAGTAAAGCAAAATATTATATATCTATAACCTAGTTTAAGAACATTTTAATGTAAAAGTTACAATTTATTTTAAAAATATCATCTGAAGATTGGGGGTCATCAATTTAGAAGTGGCAGAGTATTATATACATTGGAAGGAGTAATTTCTGCAATGTAGTTATGCACGATAGAAATCCGGGCTTAGTATACAATTGCGCCGGACAAAGTTCTAATTTTTATGGGTTTAAAAGAAAAAAACATAAAATATAAAACTTAAAAATCAAACTTGTAATGATAAAATTTAAAGTTTGCCAGTTTATAACAAGAAAACTATTGTACCGACTTAATTGATATTTAATATTTTATAAAGTTATTTAAACTGAATTAGAAAAACAAACAAAAAAAATCTCACGGCACACATGACATTAGATCATGACTTATGTATAAATAAACAATTGACACAGATTTATGTTACAAATTAAAAAAATATTTCGCTCAAGAGTTAAATATTAAACTTTACTGCAACCGTATTAAATCGGTTCTTATTTATATGAATATACATAAAAAAAAAAAAAAAATTAAAAGGGGCAAATACTGAGAATGTACTTTAATTCAAAATTAAATACTCCCTTTCTTTATAACAGTTCCGTTTGGTATAACCTCAAATCCTCTTTATCTGGGATTACTTTTGTCTTTTTTTCGCTTATGGCCGCTAGATATCAGGCTAATTAGAGTTGAATAATGTTACTTGTGTGTGAAAGTCAAGCTTTCTTCACAAAATTTAGCGTAATAATGGTCACATTATTCAACGATTGCAGTAAAAATGACTTTTTTGAGGAAACCATGCACTTTCTTTCACCCAAAACGTCATTAAATAAACTTTCTCGAAACAAAATTTCTAATAAAAATGATAGGTCTCTTTATTCAAAGTTATTATACTAAATTTAATGATATCCGTCCGTGTTTTTATGAATAAAATTGTAGAAAACTGAAATAACTTCCGGTAAAAATGCACCTGCGCTTTTCTTATACTGATTTTATTCAAACTCACAATTTTGACAATATATTTAATTCTAGTTATAATTTAGTACATAATAGAGTAGTATAATAAACTAAATAACACTTTGCAGGGTAACAAAAAAATTGTAGCTAGTTTATAAACTAGTTTTATAAAATTTTATATTTTTCAAAATCTACCTATCCAAAAAAATTTTTTTTATTTTTTAATTTATAGCGCGTCAACATCTATGATCATTGGCGCCCCGGAGCCTTCTCACCGCACTACCGGCCTCCGGGCAGTGTTCTCTTGTTACAGACAACACTGTCTATCTCCGACTTTAGGGCTCCTAGGAACAAAAAATCTAAGGGTAGCAGTGCTGGACTCAAACCCGTGTCTCCGCGTGGTTGTCCAGTACGCTAACCACTTAGCTATTCCCTTCACTCAAAAAAAAAAAAATATTTAAAGATATTCTATGCTAGACACCATCTAATCGAAATAATAGCTCAATCATTCCACAATATCTTGGGCATTCTATTTTCCTCTAATGGTAAATTTTATCAAGCCTCCAAAGCAGTTTATGGTATGGGGAAAATAGCCACTTTAACAAAGTTAAAGTATAGTAATAAATGCATTAGCCATCGAACAAAACTCCGTTGAGTTTTTAATGCAGATTTTATTATTGAAATGAATACTAAAACCTACGTGCAAAATATGGGCGTATGGCTGTTTGGACGAACTGGAAAGAGTTTAACTTCAATATATAAAAAGTCATTATAACTTACCCAAAACAAGCACCTAATTCATTCGTCCGCATAGAATACGGAATAACACCAATTAAAGTAATCATACTGAAAGCTATAATCTCATTTATAATAAAATTACTAGACATGGATAACTCCCGCTTAACCCGCATCCGATACAATTTTTGATATAAGAAGAATGCTAAATCTAATAAAAAATTAGGATTAATCAATTTACTAGATAAAGCGCGTTAGAATCAATCAATACTCTGGATATTATCTTTTCAACCCAAAACCCACTGATCATTATTTACAACATTGAATACAGCGGTCGTAACGAACACCAAAAAACATTATTAACAAAGATAGAAGTAATATAATAAGTACATTCATAAATAAATTCTACAATGAAGATGTTGAAAATATTCTAAATTGTAATTACAATCATTTATTCAGGTTAATTTTAAACATTGGAGTGGGAGAACTGTAGTTTAGTAATTAATTTAAAATAAGGAAATTAAGAGTAGTAAATTTTACAGCTTCGCAATTCAATGCTAGGCTATATGTTAATAATTCTGTTTATAACTTTGATTACAATAACCAATCAGATCATTCTTTCTAAAATAATATTGCAATCTAGGAATTTCAGATAAAGACAAAAATTTGAATAACTTTGTACTATTACTTTCTACTAAACAAAATAATAAACAATATCTATATAACTTCCTGAATCAGTCAGTTAAATTAAGAAGTTTTGTTCTATCAGAACATAAATTTTAGGAGAGATAACCTGTTCTGTTTTCTTGGCTTTATCATTTCATTATTGCATTAAACAGTTTTATTTTTATTTCCTAATTGTTTATTGTTTTTATAAATATAAAGTTGTAAACAAGGCAAACTCCCGGCCAGTTAGAGCCATTTTCAAGATAATCGCAAAAAAAAAAAATCATTTAGTAAAATGTTACTTCCGGTTGACAAATTCTGATCAAAACCAAATTGACAGGTCTCCCATGCCAGTATTTAATCTAAATATCAAGTATGAACTTTTTAAGATTTTCCGTTTTTGAGTTACGATAACGCGCATACACACACCAATTTTTGAAAACCACTTTTTCGAACTCAGGGCACCTCAGAACTTGTATATTCTGTGAAAACTCGATAACATGAACATTTTAAACAATCGCAATACTTGCGGAATACGGCAGTAAGAAGAGTAAGTAAACCATCAATCGTACACGTTAAAACTAAAGAAATTACAAGCAATAATGATAATATGATTATCTGAAATCAAAATACAAATCTGGTGCGAAACAATATCAATTCTGTAATAGTCAATTTCAATTTGATTAATTTCCTTCAAACTTGGAACTTTTACTATAAATTAAATATGTATTCATTAAGATATTAATTAGTGGTAAAAATTTAAATTATAGATGAATGCAATTTAAAGGAAAACCTAACGTCTTAGCAACACCAGAAATCTCTAAAAACAATTTTCAAGGAAAAATGTTTTGATAGGTTTAATGTGTATATATACAAAATTAATGAAAATAGGTTTAATGTGTATACATACAAAGTTAAAGAAAATAGGTTTAATGTGTATATATATAAAGTTAAAGAAAATAGATTTAATGTGTATAAATACAAAATTAAAATGTGTATATATATAAAGTTAAAGAAAATGAGGTTTAATGTGTATATATACAAAATTAAAGAAAATAGGTTTAATGTGTGTATATACAAAATTAAAGAAGATAGGTTTAATGTGTATATATACAAAGTTAAAGAAAATAGGTTTAATGTGTATATATACAAAACTAAAGAAAATAGGTTTAATGTGTATATATACAAAGTTAAAGAAAATCATTAGTGATGATTTCCATAAAAATTGTTGATAAACCTACAGTAACGAGTTATAATTTCGGTTTATCAGATTTTGTCCGAAATTTTTCGTATTAAATCTTCGCTGACATTATCAACTTTAGATTTTTATACATGAAAATCCAAAACATATATCTTCCACAGTGAAAACTTGAAATACTAAAAATATTTTTTCCGTTCCAATACTTTTCCTCATATAGCTGAAGGATAAAATTAAAATAAATAAATAAAATATTCAATAAAAACTTAAAAATGAGTAAAAAAAACAAAAAACAAAGCAAATAAGAACGGTTGAAAGGTGGTGGTATGGATAGTATATGAAGTTTGAATGAATGGAACTGAGTATAGATACAAAGTAAGATCTCAGCAATACCAAAATTCTATTTTTGGACTTCCTCTTCATCCCAGTAGAGAGCACTCTACCAAACATTTACCAACTTTATTATAAAGTTCTTTTTCTATTTGATTACTGCATTTTAACAAAAATACAAACTTTAATAATATATTTACAATATCTAGAACTCTGGTTGTGAAACACTCACACAACTTTCTCTTACAGCACAGCTTACATAGTTTTATAATTTACACAATTTTCTTGAAACCTATAATTTTTACTGAATATTTAGTTCTCGTCAATGGTATATCAATTGGAGAAACTAAAGTTAATTAAATGACTTATTTTTTTTTTTTAAGGAAAGTGTAATAAATAACCTTCATACCCATTAATAAAAATTCTATGAATGAACATTCAATTTTCAAACAAAACTAATAAGTCTCTGTATTCATAGTTGGTATAACAAATTTAATGAAATCCATCGGTGTTTTTATGGATAAAATCTTAGAAAACGGAAATAACTTCGGTAAAAAACGCATTTCTTGTCAATCGATTTTCTAAACCTCAGACTTTTGACAACATATTTAATACTATTTAATATTATTTAGATGACAAAATTATATAATAAATATAAATTCGACCCCTCAAAAAAAACAAGCTTAAATGATGTTTCCCAGTGAAATGCTACAAATAAAAGTTGTAGCTCTTTATATGTGTAGCTAATATACCAAGTTTAAAGATAATCGCTGAAGCCGTTTTTGAGAAAATCTCAGAAAACTGAAAATACTATACAGTGGAAACGCACTTCCGGTCAACCATTTTCTTCAAATTCGGAATATTGGCAACATATTTTTCTATTTAATATTATTTAGATAATATCGATAGTTATATAATAAACTGAATTACCACTTTAAGGAAAACATAACTAGACCCTTCGCCCCAAAACTTCTCTAAATGAATTTTCTCAGAGAAATGTTACAAATAAAAGTTGTAGCTCTTTGTATGTACAGTTAATATAAAAAGTTTTTTTTTTTAAAAAGTTGCAGTCGTTTTAAAGAAAATCGCAAAAAACTGAAAAATATACATACTAAAGTGGTCAGAGATATTTTCCATGATAGCCTGCTTCTTTTTTTTTGTGGTCATCGACCGGTTTCGGGCGTTCGCCCATCATTAGGATGCTTTTTGTCAAACAGTGTAATAACATAGACTTGCACAGAGGAAATAAAGTTGATACACTGCAGGCGAACGCCCGATGACCACAAAAACAAGCAGGCTATCACGGAAAATATCTCTGATGCTTTCCAGCTCTGCAGAATCAACCACAACTACTAAAGTGGTACTTGCGGTTGAGGAATTTTTGACAAGTAAGATCCTGTCGATTCCTATGGTGGTACCTAATCATGTCAAGTATGAACTTTCTACGATTTTTCGTTCATCGTGCTATGCAGTTCACATACATATTTACCCTTCCCATACAGAGACCATTTTCTAAAAACCACTTTTTTGGACTCAGAGAATCGCAAAACGTTTATTTCCAATGAAAACTTGATCACAAAGACTTACTCCACCAACAGCACTGTTAGAGAAAGTAAAAAGTACTTTTAAGATAGTTAATGAGTAATTCTGTATGTGGTTAAAATGGTGAAAAAAGTTTACGGAATTCAAAGCAAATCAGATTAATACACATTAAAATACATCATTAAATTATAATTTTTATTAATCATGAAACTATAATTGCATGGGCTGTTGAGAATTTAAGCTAATGATTCTTTTACTCCTTTAAAGTTTGAATGGTGTTATTTTTTAATTTAGTTTTTAGAAATTGATTTCTAAAGAATGAGTTGAGTATAATTCAAAAAATGTAAAATCTAGTAAGTTCAAATTTGCTAGTTCATTTAAGTTCTACCAGAGGGCCCGACAATAAAATTTTTAGTTTAAATCAGTTTACCCCGAAAATACCACTTTAACTGAATAGATTTTTTTAATAGTTTTTTAAAGGCAATTTTTTCGAAAACAGCTCCGATAGTTTTCTTTAAACTTGGTACATGAACTAAACATATAAAAAGTGTATGGAACTTTTATATTTGAAACATTTATCCGAGAAAATACATTTTGGGGGGTTTTCGGGAAGTAGGGGTGACGTTAGGCTTTTCCCCAGTGCAATTCCCACATATTATACGATCCTATTTCCGGTTTTGAAGAAAATCAGTTGACCGGAAGTGCAACTTTACTGAAAGGTTTTTTTTTTTTCAGTTTCTCAGTAAAGATACTGACGAGTTACTATGAACTTGATATACAAACTACACATATACTCGTATATAAGATCTTATCACTTTTATTTGAAACATTTTTCCGAGTAAGCAGATCTTCAGTCACGATTATCTAACGTGGCGTTTTAGACTCTCTAACGTATGTATAACAAAATTTATTGAAGCCACCTAAAATTTAGTAATAATTACAAGTTTGAAAGAGAATTATCGCAGTAAGTTTTGTAAACTGCAGTAAGAGAAAGTTATGTGAATGATTCATATCTGATTTTTTTTTTTTTTTAATCTTTTAACATAATTTCCTCAGTATTAAATACTTAAGAAGTTTGATAAAAATAGTAGATAAAGCTAATAAAAAAAGAAGATAAAATTTCAAAACTTTTCTTAACAGCAATAACAGCAAACTAAAAGTTCTTCTTGTATTCAAAATATTTCTTCTGCTTAAACTGTGTCTTATTGTTCTCTCATATCTAAATATGGTGTTTTCCTTAATTTTTCTTTTAGAGTAAACAGCATTTTACCATTCATTCCAGCTGAATCATCATTATTGTTAAAAAAGAAAAAAAAATCTAAAAGCCTTGCAATCTATAAGGAAATATGTAATACTATTCCCAATAAAAAAACTCAATATAAAATAAATAATATTGAAATAATAATAAACACGCCCATAAAACAGTTTAATGTTCTCCATGCAAATAACTTTTTATCCGCCTGGCAGCAATTCAAAAACTAGAATTCTATCCAACTTCAGATCTCCGTTAAGATTTAGGTCACTCTACTAGGTTATGAAAATCTATGAAGTCAGTAGCAAATTCTCTTTTTCTATGATTTTTCAATTATAGAAATAACTTATTCTTTTAGTTTCAGACACTCTCGTGCGATACTCTAGTGCTGGCACACTCGCCAATGGTATGAGAATTCCGGGTTGGATCCCCGTGAGGGAAAGATTGGAAATTATAGTTAATGGCGCATGTTAGAAACTAAATGGTGATAGCAACCTTCATGGGTTATTGTTGCGTTTTTACTTTTGTTTCTTTGTTGGAACCAAGTTTGAAATAGAATGGGACCTCTAAATTCTTCAACTTTAGATTTCCTAAAGATATAGGTGATTCGACTAGGCTACTCAACCAGCCAAATAGAAACGATCTCGTTTCTGTGGTTGGAACCGGTGTGGAAGGCTCCATCGGTGATGACATAGTAACGTATGAAGCTTTAGTCAGTAGCGAACTTTTTTTCCATTAATTTCAATTATAGAAATAACTAATTCCTTTAATTGCAGGTGCCCTCATGCGTTGTTCTGGTGGCTGGCGCACTCTATCCAACTTCTAGTGTCAGAATTCAAAGTTTGATATCCATGGAGGAAAGACGCTGTTAGGCCCACCATCTTGAGAAAAAGTTCGCAAAGTGGCAAACCTTCAAGGAGTGTTGTTGCGTCATTTTTGTTTTTATTTTTCAGTTAGCAATACTGAAATAGAATGTAGCCTAAATTAGATTCCTTTAGATATAGGTCACTTTACTAGGCTACCTTCCCATCCAAATAAGGAATGATCTCACCTCCACCGAAGATCTATGAAGCTATAGTCAGCAGCAAACATTGAGAACCACTACCGGAGACACACCATAAAATTCGTCATCAAATAGGTCTTGGTCTTTCATGATCGCAAAGATCGCTTAGTTCTCACAAATTTTATAAACAATTCTTGATTTAATTCTTCATTTAAATTGTTCCATAAATAAAAGCTTTCACTTGAGTAATAAAATAACTGAAGCGTACACTTGAGTACTATTTCTTTAACTGAAGTAACAACTAAAGTTGTTCATATTAAATATAAAGGTTATTCTTCGCCTTATTTGACCAGTTATTTAGCAGTGCATCGACATATTATTTTTTACCTCTAATATGTTAGTCAGTTTGATTTGTTTTATATAAAAATATATTTGTAAGGATATGTATGTAGCATATATATTTGTATGTCCGTTGAAATATTACTCAATGAGTTGCTAGGCAACATATTTATCTTTTCTTTTTTTAAAAAAAAAACCACGATTTCTAACAAAATAAAGTTTGGAAAACATTTGAAAATATGAGAAGACAAAAGTTTCCGTTTACAAATTAATCGAAATTAGAAGGTTGTCCCCAATAATTATTATTAATTAATACCTTAGAATAATTATATGTAACAGTATGTCCTTTAAAGGAAAAAACCCTTTAAATAAATTACTCTCAATCTGTGATTTATTTCTATTTCAGTTTTATTTATTCTTTTATTTTAATTTTTTAATATTATGTGTAATTATATTTATGTTTTTCTATTTTTGCTATATAATATTTCGAAAGTGAGCTTAATTGTATGAATAATGTTTCTGAAATTTCAGCAATTTCACTTATTTGGGGCACTTATGTTTTTTATATTTATGTGTTGGAGCGTTTTGTATTTGGAAAAAAAACTCGTAATTTTAACTGAAAAATTCTCTTTATGCTTAATATTGTTTAATAATATTGTTTAATATTTAAACTGCCTTCAACATTATACACGCGTATAAATATACAATGCAATAACGAATAAAATAATCTTTTTCAGAGAAGCATAATATCCCAAAAACTCTTATAATTATAAACTATGGAAAAAGAATTCTTGGCAAAAGGTTCAAATAAAAATGACAGATCGCTATACCAAGTTTAAAAGAACTCTATCGATCGCTACACTCCAATAACAGGTTTAAAAAAATCTATACCCAATCGATCTCTACACTCTAATTGGTCTCTTTATTGAGAAATCTGCAAAACTGAGAAATAAATACGAGTAAAGTCGGTTCTTTCGGTTGATCACATTCAAATTCGGAATTTTTGCAACATATTTAATTCCTATAAGTTCTATGATAGAAGGCTTACTTAGGTAGTCTCTCTCCATTCTGTAAAATCAACTAAAAGTGATTTTAAATATAAGTGATTAGATTATATGTGTATAGAGTGTATAATGGGTATGAGAAGGAGAGAATTGGGTTAGCAAGATAAACAAATTGGAATTAAAGCTGAATACTGTATAATAGAAAGGTATAATACAAACTGCCTGGAATTTACATGTAATATATAAAATGGTAGTGAGAGATTTAGAGTGAGTAAAGAGAAGGTTGTTGACGCGTTGTGACTGCTGTATGAACTGTTGCAAGACTGTCGGAAGACCCACTCGAAGCTGTATTTAAACAGATTCTCCCACTCTAACCTGGCCTAAACTAGTGAGTGAGCCTGTCAATTTTTTTATCCTGTCTATCTCTCTGCTTTGGACGCCACTCTTCGGATCCTATTAATTACAGAGCGTATAAATTTAAATAAATTTGGATGCGCTAGATCCGTTTTCTAGGAAATCAGTAATATTTTAGTTCGATTTAGCAATTTCATCAGAAACTTATCCTATTGCCCAAATGTAATACAAGTTTTTTCGATAATAGTAATACAAGCTTCTTGCGATTTTTGTTTCGTTTTCTCGTTTTTTCGTTTTTCATTTTTCAGTCTGCTATTCACATACAAATCACACGGCCATCCAACCATAAAAATATAGACATTTCCCCTGTAAAGACACATTTTCAAAGACCAAAGAAAAAGAAATAAGTATTACGCTGAAAACACAATTTCGAAGATCCACACAAGTGTAATATCTGCTCCTCTTTTAGCAGCAAGAAATGTAGGAGAAAAAAAAAGTAACGAAAAGTGACAGGAAGTTCGAATTTCATCACTCAACAGGAATTATGTTTTTAATGATTTGTTTTTCTCTTCAGTTTTCATGATTTTTTTTAAAACAAGTGTAAGAAGAAAAACACTTGAGTTTCAGGGTCGTGCCCGCGTTGCTAGAAACCGATGTTTCGTCCAACCATTAGTTCCATTAACTTTCAAGTGTAACGCCCCTGAAGAAGCTTATTGCAATATGGACGAAACGTCGGTTTCTAGTAAACCACTAACGATGGTCTCAACCCGCAAACTCATAAGTATTTTTCATGAAAATGGCTGCGGAAATCTAAAGGATCAAGAGTTAGAAGGTTTTTCTTTAAATTTGATAAAGATATTTTACTTTCTCTTACTGGGTTGTATGAACTGAGTTAAATTATTATTATTTTTTTTTTTCGAAATTGAGGTTAAGTTAGAAATCATGTTCTGAAATCTCCTGTACACGCAAGAAATATTTTTAGCAAATGTTTCTTTTGTGTGTGTGTGTGTGTGTGCAAACGAAAGAACGCAGGATGTTCAAACTTGATATTCCGTTTAGATATCCCCTCTACGCATGACAATAAGTTTTCGGTCAAAATCAACCAACCAACTTTACTGATTTTTTTCACGATTTTCTTGAAAGTGGCTCAAACGATTCTCTTTAAACTTCATTTAATTCTACATACATACATACATAAATGCTTATCACTTTTATTTGAAGTATTATTCCAGATAAATGTCATTTTCTGTTGGAGCAGCAATATTATTAATCTTTTCAATTAAAAATTTGAATATAATTGGTCAACCGGAAGTGCGAAAATGTTTATGGTGAAGTTTTTGGAATTTTCTCGTAAATGCTTCCAACAATATTCTTTGAACTTCGAATGCTAATTTGCCCTATCATTTTTATTTGAAACATTTTTCCCCCAAAAATTAATTTTTATGGGATTCAGAGCGAGGTGGGGAGTTATGTTTAATGAAAGACCAATTAAATATTTAGCAAAAATACCAAGTATGAAGGAAAGTTGTCAATTACAATTGCAATAATGACAGTGAGAGAAAGTTGTATGAGGTTTCACATCAGTTTTTTGTTTTGTTTTATTTCAAACTTTTCTTTAGTGAAAACTGATCATATATTGAGTGTTTGGGGAAACTCTGATAATGATAAGCTTATCTCTAAATTGTTATCAGTCATACAGGCTGGATCAGCTGTTTCTCTCGGGAAACCAGTAGCATAAAAAAAAAAAGAAAAAAAAGATATACATTACTTCTTTTTTTTACCTTTTTAAAACCCCTACATGACATCAGAGTATTGTTCTAATTTCCACAGCAGACTTCTTTTAACAAAAGATGATTTATGTATTTTTTAAACGAACATTACCATTTTCTTAGATGTTATCTACAAATGATGAAATTGTTACAATACATTATGTAGATAGCTAGCGGCAAAATACAATCAATAAATTAAAGGGTAAATAGATAGTATATTCACTTTATCAAACCAGATTGTTCAAAAGTGAGGATGTTCAATTATGTTGAGATGCTAGAAACACAACGTTCTAATCAATCTGCAGAGACTTATATATATTTAACAAAAGAGTCTAATATTCAATAAAAGTTCAACAAATGAAAAAGTAATAAATATCTTAAAAGAAAAGGCGTATAAATTATAGAAGGAAGAGAGAGAGAGAACAGAACTTACATTATATAAGTGATAATTAATTATTCCTCGGGAATCAACTAAGATAGATTCCGCCAAGACTGCCACTCTCTTAAGGTCGACTCCCATTCTTTGTAGCAAGTCCCACTGTCATATGCGGAATGGGGTGTAGTACCTCCTGTACCGAACCACAAACTCTGCATCTCTCTCTCCCCGAACTGCTCACTAAATTTCCCCTTAAAGGGGAAAGCATCTTAAAAGAAATGTATGTAATGGTAGCCGATTTTGATGGTGAATTTAATGAACACACAAACTGGCGTGATGAATATAGGTAGAATTGGCGTTGATGTTGCGAGTTCAATGGTAAGCTAGTGGGATTTTGATGGACCTTTTAAGGTTTTGGTTGATGTAGCGTGAATGATATTTTATTTATTA
Source organism: Triatoma infestans (assembly GCA_011037195.1). Lineage (NCBI taxonomy): Eukaryota > Metazoa > Arthropoda > Insecta > Hemiptera > Reduviidae > Triatoma > Triatoma infestans. Next base: position 12,480 of record JAAEAF010009564.1, read on the forward strand.
AAATTTGGAGGCTGACTTTCGGCCCCTCAGATGGACGGACAGCTTATGTTTACTTCCTTTTACCGTTACAGACAGCTTCTACTTGAAAGATTGTCCGCTATAGTTGAATCATAGTTGCATAACTGCAATCATACATTAATACATTGCTGTGGGCGTGGCAGAGAATATAACATGTGATTAAAGTGCACTTAATAACACGGTGCCTGGTTCCTAGATGCGGTTTGTTAATGAATTATTGTGTCCAGCTTTTCTGTGGCGAAGAATTTACTGGTTATTGGGTTCCATTGTACATCACAATTCCAAAACCTCACCACCACTTATTAAACGTTCACCCCTTACAATAATTTTATGAAATAAAATAAATTTGATATAATACATTCGCACGACTTTCTCATTACTTGAATGCTCATAATTCTATAATCTCCACGTAAACTATGTAGGTGGGGGAGCGGAAAATAAAATGAAACAAATCAATCTCAATAAAAAAAAAAAAAAAAAAAAAAAAACAAGCAATAGTATTACCCATAGAAGTTAGAAAACCACGAAACAATAAAAAAAAAAAAAAAAGGAAGTTATAAAGCGATTATATATAGAAATGAGAAACAACTAAAAACAATCATTCAATAAACTCTTAACTCTGGTTATCTTTTCTTTTCTTCAATTTGTCCAGTTTTTTTCTTTCTCTTACTCCTAGTAAGAAGAGGAAGTATTGTAATCGTGTCAAATTTTCGATATCCAATTTTCACCGGAAATATCCGTTTTGAAATCCCCTGAGTCCAAAAAAATGGTTTCTAGCAAATGGTCGGTGTGTGTGCGCGTGCGTGAGTGTGTGTGTAAGTGTATGTGAACAGCATAGCTCAAAAATGAAAAACCGTATAAAGTTGAAACTTGATATTACGTTTAGGTATCACCATGGGATCTGACGGTGCGTTATCTGTCAAAATTCCTCAACCGGAAGTACCACTTTACTTGTTTTTTTTGTACGTTTTTGCGATTTTCTCAAAAATGGCTCCGACGATTTTCTTTAAACTTAGTACATCAACTACACATACCAAGAGCTACAACATTTATTTGAAACCTTTCTCTGGGAAAATTCATTTAAGGCACTTTTGGGGGAGCGGTGGGGTTAGGTTTTCATCTTAACTGCTATTTCAGTTTATTAGCAATTCTGTCATCTAAATAATGTTAATTAGAATTAAATATGTTGATTAAATTCCGCGTTTGAAAAAATCGGATAACCGGAAGTGCGTTTACTTTACCAGTTTACTAAATGATTTTTTTTTCACTTTTTCGGGATTTTTCTCAGAAGTGGCTCCGACGATTTTCTTGAAACTTCGTATATAAACTAAACATGCAAAGATCTACATGTTTTATTTAAAACATTTCTCTGGAAAAATTTATTTAAGAGCACTTTGATGGGAGGAGTGGGGTTACAGCTTCCTCTAAAGTGGTATCATATAGTTGATTATACAATTCTATCATGCAAACAAAATTAATTAGAAATAAATTGATGGCCTAAATTCTGAGTTTTAGGAAATTTAGTAAACCTGAAGTGCGCTTTTACTGAACAGTTTTTTCAGTTTTCGACGAATTTCATTATATTTGGTACACAAACTATAAAATTTGTCAATTATAATTTTGAGAACATTAGAAGAGAAAGTTGTGTGAGTGTTTCACACCAGATTTTTTCTAAACTAAACAAAACAATTTTCTTTAAACTAAGAACGTTGGCAATCATATTGTCTTTAACGTATAAAATAAATTTAAAAAAATGAACAATACGATTACAGTGTAACTTATTTCATCAGTCTCCCAGAATCCTATAAAAATCTATTTTTAACAGAAAAATGTTAGAAATAAAAATGACAACAGATCTTAAAAGTCTTAAAAATCTCTTTAAAAACTAGAAACAAAGAAAAAATTAGTAATTTCCGTCGTTAAGATTTTGGAGGAATTTCCGGTCTTCTGGTGATGCCAAATATGAAATCATGATTAAAATATTGAATCTGAATTTGAAAAAGTAAAAATTTTCCAATAAACGTGAAATATTCGAATTTAAAGATATTACTTGAATGGCCTTTTGGAGTCATTTTCTAGTCTTTTTTTTTTTTTTTTACTTCCTTTTGGTGCTGTTAAAAGTGGAAAGTATTGCAATCGTGTCTAAATTTTTCCAAATCGAATTTTCACTGGAAATATATCGAAAAAGTTTTTTTTTTTTTTTTAATGTGTTTTTATATGATTGGGGGGGAACCCGACAATAAGGTTTTGGTCAAAATCGGTCAACCGGAATTATCACTTTTTTACTGAATTGATTTTTTTGTTTTGTTTTTGTTTTTTCCTATTTTCTTGAAAACGAATCCAACGATTTTCTAAAAACATGATTTATCAAGTACACATAATACAGAGTGCTACAACTTATATTGGAAACATTTTTTTTTTAATTCATTTTAGGGGGTTCTGGGGGAAGGGTGACTTTCCTCTAAAGCGCCATTTTCCATATATATATTAATCCTACCATCATGGTATATCAAAAAACCGGGCATATAAAGCCTCATTTTATAATTTTTTTATACCAACTTTTACGGTCAAAACTTTACTAAATACCGTGATATACTGGAAAGTAAGTGTCAAGTAATCAGCATTATTAAGTGATCAAAGTGCAATATCAATGCTATGTTTATACAAGTGCTGTTTATATAAACATAAGCGTTGATATTACACTTTAGACAAAGTATTTAGTCGAGTTTTGACCGTGTGAATTGATTTACAAAAATTATAAAATGAGTCTTTACATGCAATTTTTCGTTTGTAAGCTATACTGTCACACACACACATTCAGGGGATCTCACAACGTGTATTTCCGGTGTAACTTTGATATCGCATATTTGACATGATTACGATACTTCGTCTAATAGCAATTAGAGAAAGGTAAAAAAGAATAATAGGTATGCATCGTAAAAGTCAAAAAAAAAAAAATAACGAAATATGTCAAAGGCTCAGCAATGCTGGTTAACATATGCTATTTTATCCATCAAAATATTAAATATTTCTATTATTCCTGATTCGGTTTCGGATTTTCATCCATCGTCAGAGTAAAGTTATCAAAGTTCATGTAGAGAGTTTATTACTTCCAATTTATTATTTATGTTACACACTGCACTCGTTGACTTGTTGACTTTATGTGTGGAAGGATAACCTTCCAAAAACATTTACTCTGAACTTTAACGCTGATGATGGATGAAAATCCGAAACCGGGTCAGAAATTACAGAAATATGCATGTGAAATAAGAAAAAAAAGGATAGTGTGAAAGACTCTGACGACTTTCTCTCATTCCAACTTATAAGTGTTTATATAAACATAGCGTTGATATTGCACTTTAGACAAAGTATTTAGTCGAGTTTTGACCGTGTGAGTTCGTTAAAAAAATTATAAATTGAGCCTTTACACGCAATTTATGTTACACACTGCTCTCGTTATAACTAAAATATTAACTATCCCTCCATTATACGAGTGTAACAGCAACCAAAGAGAGTAAAGAGAAGAGAAACGAACCCAACCACTCTTTCGGACTGGAATGGGAGAAACATATATAGAGCGACGGACAGTCCACGGGGATACAGTTCAATTTATACAATTTCTAATACAATTAGAAAATAGACAAATTTACATAGACATTTTTTATTTTCAGGGCACTAACATAAATATAAAAGATGGGGAGTTACCTAGTGGTAAGCACCCCTGACTCAGATAGTCATTACAACAGTTACATTGTAGCCCAGAGACAGCGTTAATAGCATTGAAGAACCTCAAATCACGTTTGAAATTTAGCGACACAAATTCAGCAGAATTCACTAAAAGTCAGTGATTATATAAGGAAAACTTATATAATCTTAATTTTACAGTCAGAACTTTAAAGAAAATCTTTATAACCGTTTTCAGGAAAATTTCCAAAAAATAAAATAAATCTATTCCATAAATTTGCACTTCCGGTTGACTGATTTTCTTCAAATTTGGAATTCTAGAAATCTATTTAATGAATATTAATATATATATAGGGACAGTATCATATATTGTACTGAAGTGGTCCTTTAGAGGGAAGTAACACTGCTACTATACCTTCACCGAAAAAAGTACATTTTTTTCCCCGGAAAATGTATGACATAAAAGTGATAGATATTTATGTGTGCAGATAATATAAAAAGTTTGAATAAAATCGATGGAGTCATTTTCTAGAAGATCGCGAAAAGCTGAAAAAATTCAGTAAAGCCGCACTTCCGGTTGATGGATTTTACCCCGGAAAACTTGATGCGTTAGAAGTACCTATACGAAATACCTACTCGTAGTATAAACTTCCTGTCATTTTTTGTTTTTGAGATATTTTGTTAATCACGCACGCACATACATACGCAGTCACACTCACGGAACCTTAATGTATTTCAAGTGAATGCTCAATTTCCAAAAATTTGAGACGATCCTTAATATTCCTCTTAGTAACAGTAAGAGAAAGTAAAAAGAATTTATTAGACTAATACACTACTAATAAAGGTGCATAATCATCATTTATAATAAAGCAAAGTAATAAAAAATATTAACTAACCCTCCATTATACAGGGAAAGAACGGATTTCAACATTCCAAAAGGCTTTTATAATAATAACAGTAGTGGTAGATTACAAAGCTGAGGTAGGTCATTATATGTACCCTTTTTTTTTTTATAAATATAGAAAGGTGATCCTTTAAGGTATATATATAAATAGAGAGAGAGAGAGCAATGAATATTAAATTGCTCATGTTACGATTTAGTTGCATGTCCTTTGCCAAAAAAAAAAATCTCAAAAAAATGACGCTAGTCAAGCTTTATAAGTAATAATTAAGCTATATCAGAAATCGTCTTGACATAATGATTGTTACGTGTTAAAACGCTATGTATATAATTTTTAATGGACTAGTTAATGGAATTTACTAAAGGAATACATTTTTAAAATCTGGTATGAATAACACACAAGACTTTCTCTTTTTTTCTCGGAAAAAGGTTAAGAATAAAAATTACCTACAAGTTTAAAGAAAAAAACCTTGACGCCTTTTTGAAGAAAAATCCGAGAATAACTAACAAGAAAATTAAACAAATAAAAAAAATAAATCAAACCAAAATCAAATTCACATTTTTTTCACTACAATTTATTATCATTTAAATGGATAAAATGCGAAATATATATATAAAAAAAACTTTATAGGAAGGTTCTAGGTAGGCTACCCAAAACAATCTCTAAATGAATTTTGTATCAAATAAAAATTATAGATCATAATATGTTTACTATTCTAAAGAAAATTATTGAAACCATTTTCGAGAAGAATATGGGAAAACCGATTTTTACCACAAAATCTTCTAGTCGAATCCGCTGGCAATGCCTAAACCAAATAACAGGATTGACTTTTCTCCGATTCTCTATTTTTGTATTCGCAAGAAATGTTTAGAGGAACGTCAGATGTAGTTGAGGTATCTCAATAAATGATTTTTGTTGTTTTTGTTTTGTTTAAATCATAGTCATTGGCGACCGGAGCCTTCTCAAAGTCTGCCGGCCTCTGGAAAATGTTTTCTCGTTATAGATATCACTGCCCATCACTGGGCAATGAACTGCAGAGATTCCTAGAAAGAAAAGAAATCTAAGGGTATTACTGCGTTAATTATTAATCATTTCAGTTACGCGCTATCGGAATTTATAATTTGGTGATTCTGAAAACGGTAAAGTTAATGTAGAGAAAGTAAAAAAACGATGGTATGAGAGTAGGTAAAATGCCACAAAGAAGTATGAGGGTAGTTACGATGGGAGGCAAAGTCACGGAGTTTGATCTGTGCAAAGATGGGGGTGTGGATTAGGGAAAGTGTATATTCCGCGGACCGTATGTTTGGCGTAAGCAGGAAGAACTACCTCAGTAACAGAGAGGTGTCTAAGAAAACGAAACTATCAGTGTTTATACATCGATATAATTATTCCCATATTCACTTACACATCTGAGTCCTGGGCTTTAACCAAGACATACAAAAGTCAAAATATAGGCAAGTGAGAATCATCTCATACTTGAGAAAGATAGAGGGGAAGATCAGAAGGGACAGTGTTCGTAATGCTACAATAAGAACCAATTTGAAGATACAATCAACAGAAGAGAAAACAGAAAAAAACATGCTAGGCTGGTTCGGATATTTTTTACGGCTGGACTCCCACAGAATACTAAGTGGTCCAAACAGAAGGTAAGGGAGAGCTACACCGCGGTATAGGTGGAAACATAATATCCGTCTTCTTTGGCACGGCTAGAAGGCTACTTCCGTCACATTATATCAATAAGTGGACCTAGTAAACGATGGTGTATTTAAAAGAAAAAGCTTGAATGCACCGCGAGGAGAATCGGTGGCGCTGTTTAGATTGGGAATGATTATTTGCGAGTACTCTATTTAGAATTAGTCAAGCGGATTCCCAATATGCCTGCTAGAAGAGATGCCTGGGGACCATTTGCGTTTTTGCACAGGGGTCTATTTCTTGTATACAAGTGCGTGTTCAGGGGAGCATTACCCGGCAAATCATTAGTGGGCTGCGCCAGGCCGTATGGCTAATTAGTCAAGGACCTGGTGCAGGAAAAAACAGGAGAAAAGAGGGAGTGGAAAAAGGTGGAATTTTATGGAGCGGTAGGAGAGCCTTGGCAAAAGATAGGGAGAGATAGAAGAAAATGTACAAAGGGAAAGGAGCTCCACACTGCTAAGGTGGTAGAAGAGCCGCGTGATTATGTATGTCTGTAAGCAAACGACAGGTTCTTTCTACAGTTATTGCAGAAGGACTGCAAAGAATAACAGACCAAGTAGTAAACGTCAATGAAAAATTTAATAGGCAGTTAAATATCTCCAAAACAAAAATGATGGCCATATAAAAACCCTCAGGTGATCACAAACATACGTACGTCAATAGAGTATTAATAAAAAGAGTTAAAAAGTTTAATTATTTAGGATGCATGCAAACTGAGAACTGGGTTCACTCATATGAGTTTTGACTCGCATTGGAAAAGCTCCATACGCTTTTAATCGTATGAAAGAAAGTACACATCATATGATATAAATCTAAAATTACACTAAAGAACACGAGTACACAAATGCTATGCTTTCGGTTTTATAGTACGGCAATGGAGCTTGGATGCTCTTTGAAACACTGTAGTCTTTTAAATACCCTTGAGTTTTGATGCTATCGTCACATGATGAAAATTTCGTGGACATAACAATGCACAGTCCTGAAGCGTATGAATGGTAAATTTTAAAGGATATCAAGAAAAAGGAAGATGGCATATTTTGGCCAAATCATGCGGAACGAGAATTACCACCTCCAAAATGCGCACTCTACTAGGAGAGGCTCTGGACGTCCATGGGAGCATTGCGTTACTCACACTCTTCGTCAATGGGGATTCAACACACCGTCGTTGCCTTCACTTAGTTAGAGGAACTATTTACCAAAGATTATTGGGCTACAATGTCTGCCAATTTCCAATGATGATTCGGCACAAGAAAGTGAAGAAGAAATTATGCTGAACAAACACACATACACTGTGTACGAATATTTTCTTTCCTTTATAGCGCTGAGAGGAATGTTACAAGTTAAATTTTAAATTATCATTAAAAAAACCGACTTGATCGTAAATTAAAGAAGTTAAGACTGTTAAAGGTAAAAATAATATTTAAACAACCGTGCAAGATGTTTTAGAAAGCAGATAGCCAACATCTCGTGCTATAAGCTATTCTGACGCCTTTCTCAAACTGTGTGTGTATATGTATATATCCGTACTATATGTCCTTGCCAATACACCTGTAGTTTAGTTACGGCCCTGTATTTTTAGATTATGATTCTATCTTTATTACACTAGTCTAAACTACTTGGAGTAGTTATTTTTTTTTTTTGCAATTTTGGATTATATAGAGAAAAATTCTCTCTTTCTCCTGGTGTGGGAACATTCTTACAACTTTCTCTTACTTCAATTAATTACAAGTGAATTAACAAATTTTTTACGTTTACAATGTTTAGTTGGGTTGGCCATAAAAAAAGGTGACAGAGGGTTATAATTCATACCTGAGCGGATTTGTGTGGAGCGCACTCTGTCAAAACCAACAAAGCTTGTGCAGTTTAAATTTAAACTTTTTTTTTTTTTTTTATTGATATTTACAGTAGCATAATAGTAAATTTGTTTTAAATGTGGACAATTAATTGAAAACGGAGAAGTTACTCACTCAATAATGATACTCCAATTTACTCATTACGTGGCCACCTACGTTTTAGTCTTCGAGTAGAATTTATAGCATTATTGAGAGATATAAGGTTCACGGTCAAGAAGATTGACATGACAGAGGATAAACAGTTGTGAAATTTGTTGTGAAACTGTTGAAGGATTTCTCTTGATAGACTATGGAAATTTAATACTTGTGAAATAAATTTAACAGTTGTGAAATTTGTTGTGAAACTGTTGAAGGATTTCTCTTGATAGAGTATGGAAATTTAATACTGACTGATAAACTACAACCCTGTAAAGTAATTTTTGGGGAGGAAAAATGTGCCCCAAATAAAAGAAATACGTTTTTTAACCTGTGCAATGAGCATTCCAAGTTTAAAGAAAATAGTTTGAAGAAAACGGTTAATTATAACGGTTTTCGGGGAAATTCCAAAAAAAATCAACAATCTACTCACTCTGTAAAGTCGCACTTCCGGTTAACCTAATTTCTTCAAAATGTGTTTCTAATGTATATTAATGTTATCATGTAGGTGGTAATATCATAGAATGTACTGACGTGGTACTTCAGAGGACAGCATAACGCTACTGTTCCCTTAGAACCCACTTCCCCCACCCAAGAATCAATTTTTCCAGGAAAAAGTTTCAAATAAAATTGATGCGTTTAATTAGTAAACAAAGTTTAAAGAAAATCGTTAGAGCAGTTTTCGAAAAAAAAATCGCGGAAAACTGAATAAAAAAAAAAAAACATTCAGCAAAGTTGCACATCAGGGTGGTGGATTTTACTTGAAAGTTTCATGTCAGATGCGGTGGGTGGATCAAGTACTTAAACGAAATAACAAGTTTGAGCTATCTGTGATTTTTCGTGAGTTATTTTGTTCACACATACACATACAGACAATTCGCTGAAAACATTTTTTCGCACTCAGTGTATTTCAAAACATATATTTCCGGTTGGAACTCAATTTCGAAAATTTAACACGATCAATGCTCCTAATTTATACTAATGTTATGTAAGTGGTCAAACTCTTTCTCTTACTCCTCTCACTGGGAGCAAGAGAAGGTAAAAAGTCTTCCTTTCTACTTTCTCTTACTCCTAGTAAGAGGAAGTATTGTAACCGTGTCAAATTTTCGATATAGAGTTATCACCGGAAATATCCGTTTTGAAGTCCCCTGAGTCCAAAAAAGTGGTTTTTAGCAAATGTCTGTGTGTGTGTTGTATGTATGTATGTGAACAGCATAGCTCAAAAACGAAAAATCGTAGAAAGTTGAAACTTGATATTCCGTTTAGGTATCACCATGGGATCTGACAGTAGATTTTCTGTCAAAATTCCTCAACCGGAAGTACCACTTTACTAGTTGGATTTTTTACTTTTTTGCGATTTTCTCAAAAATGGCTCCGACGATTTTCTTTAAACTTGTAATATCAACCACAAATTTCCAAGAGCTACAACTTTTATTTGCAACATTTCTCTGAGAAAATGCAATGAAGGGCACTTTTGGGGGAGGGGTGGAGTTAGGTTCCATCTAAAGTGCTATTTCAGTTTATTAAACAATTCTGTCATCTAAATAATGTTAATTAGAATTAAATATGTTGTTGGAATTCCGAGTTTGAAAAAAATTGGATAACCGGAAGTGCGTTTACTTTACCACTTTATTAAATGATTTATTCTCTTTTTCGCAATTTTCTCCAAAATGGCTTCGACGATTTTTTGGAAACTTCTTATATAAACTAAACATGCAAAGATCTACATCTTTTATTTAAACATTTCTTGGAAAATTCTTATAAGGGCACTTTTAGGGGTGGGGGGGGTTATGTTTTCTCTAAGTGCTATAATAGTTGATTATACAATTCTATCATCCAAACATAATTAATTCGAAATAAATAGATGGCTGAAATTCAGTTTCAAGAAAATTAGTAAACCGGAAGTGCGCTTTTACTGAACAGTTTTTTCAGTTTTCGACAAATTTCATTAAATTTGGTACAGAAACTATGCAATTTGTCAATTATAATTTTGAGAACTGGAGTAAGAGAAAGTTATTTGAGTGTTTCACACCAGATTTTTTTTTTTAAATTCTAAGCGACTAAGGAAAGATTTTTAACGTTTTTAAGGAAAGAAAGATATAGTATGATATACCGAACCTTACCTGTAACCGAATGTTTTTGTTTCACTTGTTGTTGTTAGTATCTAAAAATATTTGATTTATGATTCGAAAAAATAAAACAGATTTGGGGATTGATTTTTCAATTCAATAAAAATAATTTAAAAAATCTTAACTTCCAAAAATTTCCATCAAACTTGTAATTATTATGATATTAAAACCCTAAACAGTATAACCGGCACTTAAAAGGGATTATTTCAATTTAAATTCATAATAAACTTTATGTTTTTACCTAAATTTAATATCAAGTTTGAAGTTTCTGCAAACTTCATTTATTTTTTTTTTGAGTGATGCCATTCACATTCTCAAATACCACTGAAAACATCTTTAATTATCAATCGAACTCAAACATGTAACTTAATTTCGACAATCTAAAACCTTAATAATCCAATTAATATAACGCACCAAAAAATAATTACCTATATTTAAATAGCCGTTAAATTTTTGTTCTTACCGGAAGTAGTTGTTTTTAGGCCATCCTGAATCTTATAAATTTTTTTTTTTAATTGAATAAGTAGGTCTATTTGAGGGAGTGAAAAGAAAAAGGACGTGTCATGATCTACATTTTATTCTTTTTTCAGTTTTCCAGTCTCCAGTATTTTCAATCAAGTTCTTCCAATTAAATCAAATCAAAAAATTACTTTTGTTAATATTCATGTCTATATAATCTTGTTTCTAGTATTATATAGATAGTTTATCTTGAAAAAAAAATGCGATATTATATTGAGTGAGAACTTTTTAAAAAGAAGGGAAGAAATTTTTCGAAGGGGTGTTTGGTGTAGTTTTTCTAGGTTGATTATTTCAATGAATAAATATGTAAAAATATTTTTGGTATAGTTTTTTTCATTTCTTTTTTTTTATGTGTAGAGTGTTGTGATAGTGGAAAGTGGGTTGAGAGAAGAGTTGGTCGAGCCGCCCAGAAATAGACTACTGAAAGTGTAGTTTGTACGTCGCCGTGCGACCATTACAAATTGGGAACTAATTTTAACTATATCTGGTTGCTCTCTCTATGAATTTTTTTTTTTTTTTTTTAAACTTCACTTTTCTTTAGATTCAATATTTTTATACTAATAGAAAATTTTAGAATGTAAATATAAATTTAGTAACAGTGTATTTCAAACTACAAATTGTAAAATCAAAGTTGTTTAGTCAAAAATGGCGCTTGTGGAATGTCTTATTCAATTTGAAACGTCTTGTTCTAAAAAGTTATTAATGAAAACGAACAGCTGTATTCAATGAGAATTTAGTAAGAATCAAAAATATACCACACTAGGAAATGGCCATACAATTGACAAAATCTAAAAACTAGCCCTGTTTTATTACTTGTTCAGTTTAAAATTCTTTCACTAACAATAATAATTACTTCAAATAAAAGATAAAGTACTTTTTAACATAAAATGAGATTAAGGAACAACAGTTATCGGTGTTAAAACATCATATAGGGCATAAATTTATATTAAATAGGATAAAAGTATAAGCACTTACCTTCCAATAAGATGGACTGTTGATTAATACGTGCAACGGATTGGATTCAGTAAGATTTCTTTCCGAACTACCCTTCAACAATTGAGCCAAAAGTTGATGTGAAGTTTCTGGCCTCTTTTCCTTTTGTATGGAACATCCTTCCAACTGTGAAGGACTGGACGTAGTCCTCTGATGATGTACAACTGGATTTGGGTCAGAACTAGTTTTACCACTATTTGAATGCGGATGATACGATGATGAAACATTTGCGCTAATTTTTCGTTTAAATGAAGATTTGTTAATACTATCCGATGGTTCCTGTGATGATGTATAACTTGTTTTCAACTGGCTGTCGTCCATTGCACGTGGCCTTGAACCTACAGGTATCCTACTTTGTGCAGGTTGATTATTGTATTCTTCTAAAAATTTCAAATCTTCATGATTTATGGTGAATTTTCTTGTTTCCGGTTTTTTCATTTCAGCCTCAAGCATTTGGCCATATGGTCCCCTAAGTGGGCGTTTAGAATATCTTCTTGGTGGATGAGGACTTCGTGTAATATTGAACTTACCTTCACAATCCGACTGGTCGGATGGCTGAAACAATGACGGTGATCCTCGACTCGGTGTACTCGTACGGCAACCGTTATCACTTTCACCCTCTGATAAGGAATCTGTCCTTGCTACCAATGGAAATTTCCTTGATGAATTTCTAACTGAATTATCTTCTTCTTTTTCTTCAGAACTTTGACAAACCAATCTCGGTCTATCCGACCATCTGCTATGTTCAGAATTTCTTGGCCATATCGGCTTCACGCATAATTCTTCTGGACTTTGAGGTTCTTCCTGTGCACTGGATGCCCACTCTGCTGGACGTCTTTCCGATGACCAACTACGATCGTCACTTACATTGTTGTTATCAACTTCTGTATGGCTATGTTTATTTTCCAATGAATCATCAGATTCTTTACTATTACTCCTAGTTTCAGACAAGGAAGGAATGTTCAATGGTTTTAATGTCTGTTTATTATCTTTTGGCATCTGGCATGTGCTACTATTATTATTGTCAATTTCTGTGTTTTCTGCATTTGGTTCTTCCTCTATTATATCTTTTAAATTGTCCGCAGATTGTTCCCTATGTTGTATACTAGATTCAGATGGAGAGTCTGAAACGGTTAAATCTTTATTAAGAATACTTTCTTCGTGCTGGATGTTATCACATGGTTCCGAGATTACACTTTGCTTATCCGATACAGTCTGAATACACTGCGTGGAAAACTCAGTTTCTGGACCCTGTTGAAGAGATGGTGATACCGACTGGGACAACGTGTCACTAGTGACAGTAGCACTATCTGTATCACTTTCTTCTTTAACTCCTTCCAATATACGTTCACCACCACTTGTTAAACTTTTCAACCCATTTCCATCTATCGAGCTGTATGGTATATTTTCATCTGGTTGTGATCCACGACGTCCAAGTGGATGTGTTAAAGATCTATTATTTAATCTGTTATCAACTGGTTTCTCAACAGGTAGTAGATTTTTTGGAACTGTCCACTGATCAGATCCAGCAGCTGAATCTAGCGATAAATTCGAACTAATTGGTAACGTTGAAGAAGAAGATGGACTTACCGAACCGCATCCTTCGGAAAGCTTTTTTCTTGGTAAACTAAGTGATCCACCAGTTTTGTTCGCTTTATTAGCTAAGGCAACATTTCTTGCATTTCTTATATTATATTTACCTTCACTAGGTGAAAAATCTACCTGCGAAAATGACGCACTACGAAATGGAATAGTCCTTTGGATGTACGCACCAACTATAGCCCTTGATTCAGGCTTGGCCAAATTAAGTTTAACATCAAACAGATCATCTTCTTTTGATCTAGAAGTCTGTGTCTGTTGATTTGTAACAGGAACTGATTCACTGCTAGTATTTTCACTAAACGACGAAGTAGAACTCGATGAACTCTTCAGTTTTTCAGTTAATTCTCTAAGACGATCTGTCTTATCGGAACTACGATTTTTTTTCTTATGTGAAGACTGCTGACGGTTTGTGGGGGCGGGCGCCCGCAAACGGTCTGAGCCGCCGAAATGAAACTTTGGGAGCCGGTCCAGGGCTGGTATTAGAGAGGTGTGGCTTGTTCGGGACGGCACGCCAGGGCTACTAGCCGAGTTATTCTTGGCCACCGGTATACGTGAACTCCACGAGACCCCGCAACAACACTCGTCTCCCACTCCGCCGCCCTCATCTTGGCTCACACGCACGCGTACTGAACCGATACGTACATAACCACCCCTCCAGCTTTTATTGTTCATCATGTTGCTCCCGCATTTTTAATAAACTCTTGACTATGTAGTAAATGACACCAACAACTCATTCTGACGTAGCGCCGCTGGCATACCTGCAACAATAACAACAATCGAAACTTTAAAAAGAAAATTTAATAAATAAAATTTTTGTCATTGATAGTTTGTTTATAAAGAAATGTCACTCAATTATTTTTAAAGATAAATAACCCAAATTTAAAAAAGTAAAAAAAATGTTATACCCACTTGTTGCATCTCCTAAATTCACATGTAAATTTCATTATATTATTTAGAATATAAACAAATTAAATTCGTTCAAAACTTCTTTTACACACACTTAATACTACTATTCATAACTTAAATCTGAAGTTTGATAGTATATTAAAAATCTGTTGTGAACTTGCATACGATTTTCTTTTACTGCATTCTTACAATTTACTGCTACTGCAATTTTGATTAAACGTGTCTGGGTCTCGGCATTATATAAAATCAATTGTTCCAGTAGTAGGTTCCACATGGAAGTTTTATTATAAATACGATTCAGCATTCTAACATATACAGATCAAATCGAACCGGGGTTGTTTGCCAAGAAAAAATCGATAATGTCAAAAAAATCTATACTGTAAACTCATACTTTCACTAAAGCTCTTTGTTCTTTAACGTGAACTTTAACGAGTTCTTCTTTTTTTTAACGTGAACTTCTAGCCATATTCATACAATATAAGATAATAGTGTTAATAGGACCAAACTGGCACTTTAGAGGGAAGCTTAACAACATTGCAGCAGGCTCTTCTTCGCAACTATAAACAAAGAAGTTTTTCCTGCAAAAATGATTCAAATAAAAAGCAATACATGTGTATAGTTAGTATTCTTTATGTGAACATCTGAAAAAGCAATACAGTAAAGTCCGCACATCCGGTTGATGGACCATTGGTTTTTTGTTGAGATTTTCACGTTCACACACACACACACACACACACACACACATATGCAGACTAATTGCTAAAAATATTTTTTCGCATGCCGAGGACTCAAAGTATGTAATTTCCTTGGAAATTCGCATTTTTTGGTCATGTACTAGTAAGAAAAAGTAATAGAGGCATGTTGAAAAAGCATTGTTTACGCAAACTGAACAGTTTTTACATAGCCAGTTAAGTAATTGACAATTAATAAAAGTAACGATGAAAGAGTTGTGAAACCGAAGTGTTATTATAAAATTATAGCTTAAATTCAAACTTTATTACATATAAACTTCCTCTATTACAATATTTTATCTCATACGCTTGCTTACTTTTCTTTTAAGAGGAGTTTATCATAATTACATTTATATACTGTACTAGTGTAGCAAAGAAAATTCATAATTATTATTCCTAAACTCTTTATGACTTCAACGTGAAATACTATACGATTTTTAAAATGTATAATTGGTAAATGAATATATTTGCTAAATTTCATTGAATTCATTTCAGAGACGTGAATGCTGTTTCAGACAAAATGACATCAACTTAACTTTTGTTTATATAAATAATACTCTAATATTACTTCTTATTTATACAAAACCAATATATATATCGGTTCCACTAATATTCTGTACTAAATTTTTAATTAAATTTATATATATATATATATCTTATGTTTAAAATTGATTCCTGTTTTTGTTTTAGATAGGAATGATTCGTAATTAAAAAATATTTATTTAAAGATGAATGGAATGGATTATTAATGTAAAATACATCTTCCCACTGATCTTTGCTTTCAGAAACCGAGGTGGATGACCTTGATCAAAGAAATATTTATAAAATTAGTTTCATTTCTTTTTCTACAATCGTTGAATAATGTGACGATTATTACCTACACAAAATTTGGTGAAGAAATTTACATATTCTAGTGTATAAAAAGCAACATTATTCAACTCTAATTAGCCCGAAATGTAGCGGCAATACGCGAAAACAAGATCAAAACAAATCTCAGTCACGGTGAATTTGAGGTTATACCAAACGGTATATATACTCGAATATCTATATATATATATATATAGAGAGAGAGAGAGAGAGAGAGAGAAAAGTGCTTAACTTCAATTAAAATACATTTTTTTAATATTTAACTCGTGAACAAAGTATTTTTTACAGTGTCGTCCAGTTTGTCGCACGAGCGCAGCGAGTCTGAACTTGAGTGTGTGAAAGTCATACTTTTCTCACTTGTTAAATAAATAACTATTCTACATTACTATTATAGTTTTAATGTTCATATCTCGTTTAAACAGTGGGTGGGGGAAGGGTTTATACTAAACAAAACAAAAAAAATCTGGTGTGAAACACTAAACGATCCTCTGCTACTATAATTTTGATTGTAATAATGGATGAAATTTTTTGCAAACTTATAATTTTCATAAAAATTAATTGACTTAAATATTACATTTATAGCTGGCAGAATCTAAAACTAAAAACGACAATTGAGGGAAGCGTACCTTCTAGCTCCCCCAAATCCCCTCTAGAATCTACTTACTCGGAAAAAGTTACAAACAAATGTGATAGACCTATATAAATGTTAAGTTAGGATATTTAAGCTAAAAGAAAGTCATTATCTTTATTAAAAAAATCTGATGTCAAACACTCACACGATTTCCTCTTACTTCAAATTAATCAATTTAATAAAACTCATTTTTTTATAATTACAATGTTTAGACACGTTTAAATGGCCTGGCCATAAAAAAAGGTGGTAGGGATAACCATATATACCTAAATGGACACAGTGGACCCCTTTATCCTAAAGACCAAGTAGCGTAACGTTAAATTTAAACGTAACTAACCAAAAGGCTCCAAAAACCCCTCTAAAATAAACTTTGATTTGAAATAAAAGTGATACGATTCTATACGATAAGCTTGTCAAGTTTAAAGAGAATCGTTGTAGCAGTTTTCGAGAAAACTTCAAAAACTCAAAAACCTAGTCTGTAAAATCGCACTTCCGGTTAACTGGAATTTCGAATCTAGTATTCTAACAATACTTTTAATGTGTAATAATATTATGAAGGTGGTAAAACCATATAGTATTACTGGAATGGCACTTTAGAGGAAAGCATAATGTTACTGGGAAAATGGTTCAAATATAAGTTACATAGGTATTTATGTGTGTAGATAGTATATGAAGATTAAAGAAAATCGTTGGAACCATTTTCGATAAAATCGCAAATAAGTGAAAAAAATTACTTAGTAAAGGGGTACTTCCGGTTGAAGAATTTCGTCAGATTACTTACTGTTAGATACTATAGGGATACCTAAACGGAATATCATGTTTGAACTATCTGCAATTTTTCGTATTTGAGTTATACTGTTCATATACATGGGGCGGGTGTTGGTGTAGTGGTTATGAGCATGAACTTGTAAGTGGGAGGGCACCAGTTCGAGTACCGCGTATAAGTGCTAAATTTTATATTGGTATGAAAAATGTTAACAGTAAAGAAGGTGCTTCCGCCCCCGTCCACGACACCTAATTTGGTAGTTGGACGTTAAGCCTGCCTGAAAAAATAGACATTACTTTAATGTTCATATACATAACTCATACGTATTGAGTATTTTCTAAAAACCACTTTTTTTGGACACAGGGGACCTTAAAACATATTTCCGATATCGAACGAGCGAACACGTTCCAAACGTGTATCTTGGATATCGAAAATTTGACACGATTACAAATACTTCCTCTGACTAGAAGGTGTAAGAGAAAGTAAAAAAAAAAAAAAATCATGATCTGGTGTAAAACACACAACTCTAATACACAGCTACAAATGATAAATTTGTAGATGTTTGTAGTCTTCAATGTTATATGAATGGGAACATCCAAACTCAATGAAACCACTTGTTTGAGTTTTAACCTTACCCACCCTCTAAACCCTTTGTAATGAATTTTATTGGAAAAAAGTTTCAAACGAAAGTGGAATGGCCTCTGTATGTATACTTAGTTTGCCAAGTTCAATGAATCCATCGGTTTTTTATGAAGAAAAACACAAAACATTGCACTTCAATCAACCGAATTTTTTTTTTTTTAAACTCGAAGAAATGTTACAAATAAAAGTTGTAGCTCTTAATATGTATAACTGATATAACCAGAAAATCTTTGGAGCAGGTTTCAAGAAAATAGCAAAAAAAAAAAATCAGAAATATTTTCCGTGATAGCCTGCTCCTTTTTGTTGTCATCGACCGGTTCCGGGAGTTCGCCCATCATCAGGATGTTTTTGTCAAACAGTATTTGCACAGAGCAAATACTGTTGATACACTGGATTTTAAAAGTCTTTGTTATGACGGAACTAGTTTAAGAGGGGTGTCGCTACCTGAATGGAGAAACACATTCAGGGGACGTTGTTCCCTTTTAAATGGAAACATCAATGGTGGCGATGTATAAGTTAAACTATGTTTTTTGAAGGAAATTTTACTTTGATAATTATTTATCCATACCATCTTATTATTTCTATTTATTAATTTATAACAAAGCGAAATAACACGAAAGTGTCAGCCGTGGGCCACTATGGAATAGTTACTGATAAGAAATGATAGAATCTGAGCTGCATGAACGTAAGATAGTATAGATACATAACTATGTTGAGCAAGTAATCTATATAAGCAAGTTAATTTTATAATTGTGATGGATGCTAGAAATATAAAAATATATTTAATTTGAAATTATCAAATTATGAACAAAACCGCTCACGCCACAAGCTACTACTACAACACATCCACACCAAACACATTTCATAATTAAAATCTCCTTCATAAAAAAAAAGTAAAATCTCCTTCAAAAAACATAGTTTAAGTTATACAACCTCACTCATTGATGTTTCCTTTTAAAAGGGAACAACGTCTTTAAAGGGCCGAACGTGTGTTTTCCTATTCAGGTAGCAACACCGCTCTTAACCTAGTTCCATCATAACAAAGGCTTTTAAAATCCAGTGTATCAAATGTATTTGCTCTGTGCAAGTCTATGTTATCACACTGTTTGACAAAAACATCCTGATGATGGACGAACACCCAAAACCGGTCGATGACCACAAAAAGGAGCAGGCTATCACGGAAAATATCTCTGATGCTTTCCAGCTCTGCGGAACCAACCACAACAACAACAAAAAATTAATAATCCATCCAGTATAATGGAATTTCCGGTTGATGAATTTTGACAGAAAATTTCTTTTTGGATCCCATGTTGATATCTAAACAGTTTGAATTTTCTCCGATTTTTTTCTCGTTTTTGAGCTATGCTGTTCACATACATACATTACACACACGCACACACAAAACACCAAAGATCAGTTAATTACGACCTTTTTGAATACATCTAGCGTTTCATGTTTAGCCTGCATTTAGAAAAATTACTTTGCTAACTTGTTTTTAAATTGATACAAAATTAATTTCAAACCATAAAAATGTTCAGTTAATGATTATTAATGTTTATAGATATTCTTTTGCAAATATTGCTGAATTGAAGTGCATGTAGTACATTGTATGCAGAAATTGAAGGTTAACAAAAAAAAAAAAAACATTTAAAAACCACTTTGTTGGACTCAGGTTTCTCAAAACTAGTTTCCGGTGAAAAATTTGACATAGAAAATTTGACAAGAACGCAATAATTTTTCTCACGAGATAAGAGAAAGTTGAAAAAAAAATGTAAGATATGAGGTTTAGATTTGAGGAATAGAGGACCAAGAATTTATTCTAAAGAGGAAGAATTTATTTTATTTAAATATACACCAAGATAAGTGTGCTGACCCACTGACCAATATTCAGTATTTAACGGGACCGTTTTTCATTTACTCTTACACCTAGTAAGTAGAGGAACTATTTTGATCATGTCAAATTTCCGATATCGAGTTTTCACCGGATATACCCGTTTTGGGGCCCCCTGAGTCAGAAAAAGTGGTTTTTTGGAATTGGTTTCTGTGTGTGTGTGTGTGTGTCTGGTCAGCATAACTCAAACATGGAAAATCGTTGACAGTTCAAACTTGTTATTTAGTTCAAGTGCTAAAAATGGGACCTGGCAATAAAGTTTTTAACAAAATCGGCCAATCAGAACTGAATGCTTTTTTTTTTTTTTTTTGCAATTTTCTTGAAAGTGGCTCCAATTAATTTCTTCAAACCTAGCATATAAACTACTCATATAAACAGCTACAACATTTATTTGAAACAATTCTCTAGGAAAATTCATTTAAAGCGGCTTTTCGGGAGGGGGATAAGGATAGGATATGTTTTCCTATAAAAAGCTATATTCGTTGATTATACAATTCTATTATCTAAATAATACTAATCAGAATTAAATATGTTGCTAAAATTCCGAGTTTGAAGAAAATCGGTTGACCGGAAGTGGGTTTTTATTAAAGTTACGTATTTCAGTTTTCTATGATTTTATCCACGAAAAAAAACACCGACGGATTTCATTAAATTTGTTTACACTGACTATGAATACAGGGAGAAACCTATTGGGATTTTTTTTCCAAAAGAAAAAAAGAGGAAGGTCATTTAAAAATGTTTTGGGTAAGAGGGGAGGGTGTATGATTTTCTCCAAAAAAGTTATTTTATTAAGTTTAGATTATCCAATTTATATAAAGTTGAAGATAAGTAAATATTTAGTGAAAATGACGCAAGTTTGAAGAAAATATTTTTAGAGAAAGTCGTGTGAGTGTTTCACACGCCAGATTTTTTTTACAATAAAATATTAATAAGAATGATATAAACTATTCCAATATTCAAGATAGGGAAGGGAATAGCTAAGTGTTTCGCGTACTGGACTCCCTCGCGGAGGACTGGGTTCGAGTCCAGCTGTCCTACCCTTAGATTTTTTCTTCCTAGGAGCCTCTACAGCTCACTGTTCGGTCGGTGATGGACAGTATTGTCTGTAACGAGAAAACACTGCCCGGAGGCCGGCAGTGCACTGAGAAGGCTCCGGGTGTCAATGACCATAGATGTTGACGCGCCTTAAATTAAAAAAAAAAAAAAAAAATATTCAAGATTCCAACTTATCCAAGATTCGAGTGCAATTTATACTTTGGCAGTTTTAGATATGTTTCAGATATGACAACTAGCAAGTCCAATGGCTGGTCTTCAAGTAAATATAAAATACTAGTAATAGTAACAATAATATGAATTTATATATATATAAATTGGGTCAGCTATTAGATTTTATGATGGGGTTCCACTGTTTGATATTGTTTACCAACAAAATAACAGATAGTAAGGGGAATCACTTTTATTTCCCCCTCCCCTGCAATCTGTCCCAGTGTTGATAGTTTAATCATGATAAGAGATTATTGATTAAATGTTTTGACACTATATTAGATTTTTGATTTAGTTATTACGTCATATTTCAATGGGGGGTGGGGTGAATAATAATGAGATATTAAAATTTCAAAATTATAATAAACTAATGATTAATTTTCTGGTCAAATTAAATCAGATAACTTTGAATAAATTAGATTAGTTATACAAAAAAAAAAAAAAAAAAAAAAATCGAAAATTGAAATATAAAACGACTAATTGTTATTTTATTTATATTTTTAATGAGAAACATTTAGATTCATATATTTACATTAATTAATATCAAATTACATATTAATAACTAGTAGACTCCATCCAAGGTTTGCGGTTTGTTATTAATTTTGATTATATTAACTAAAACTAAAGTTTACATTTCATATTAAATTAAATTCAAAATACTGGAAGTTCTAAAGGTGATTTCTCCTAATATTTTATTGTAATATGAGTATTTTTTTAAAAAAAAACAATGTAATAACATTCTTTTGTGCATTTCGAATTTATTAAGCACGAATTAGTTTATTATTTCTTTTTTTTTCTGCATTTAGTTTTATGACACATCTTTCAAAAATGCCTGAATAAATATGGCAGTTTATTAAAATGAGTATTTTTACCCTTCATTAATACTTTCAGAGAAAGTTAATGATATTCTGCAGTGTTCAACAAACTGAGTTATCACCAGAAATACATGTTTTATAGTCTCATATATCCTTAAAAAAATGGTTTTAGTACGTGCTTATTCCCAATCTCTCTCAACGGTATGAATTTGTGCGTGTGTATGTTGTGTGATGAATATTCTAAATTAAGAGAAAAAAAAAAATCTCGTGTGAAACACTCACATGACTTTCTCTTAAGTCAATTCACAGAATTTAATGGAAAAATTTTATGTTGTGGTGGTTGGTTCCGCAGAGCGGGAAAGCATCAGAGACATTTTTCCGTGGTAGGTGCTTCATTTGTGGTCATCGACCGGTTTCGGGCGTTCGCCCATCTTCAGGATGCGTTTTTCAGACAGTGTGACAACACCGACTTGCACAGAGCAAACTTAGTTTCACACTAACTATTTAACCGTATTTTTAAAAACTAAACTCTTAAACTAGGTCAAGGGATATGGCCAGATGGGTGGGAAAACACGTATTTGGGTTGTTAAAGGGCAAATTTTTCTTACAGTGGACACAACACAACAGTGGTCTAATCTTTAAACTGTGTTGTTGGAGGGAGATTTACTTTACAATTAACTAACCAAAATAGAATATAAAATACACAAAATAAATTTAAATAAAATTAAATAACGATTAAACTAACATTTAAAATTCATTCATTCATTTAAAATTGAACGATTTTTTATAATTAAGTTTTTATATCTATGTATTCCAGTCATTATTTCACTTTTTAACGCATCCTTCACATCCTCGCAAGCATGTATACCTAAATATGGTTTTTATATAATTAAGTTTTTTATTATGCATTCCACTCACCATATCACATCATTACTCACATACATCATCCTGTGACAACATTTACGTGGGGCAGACCGGCAGAAAAATCAAGGAACGATTTACCGAACATATCAGATCATACAAATACAACAAAGTTGACTCAAATTACCCAATCACCTAAACACTAACAAACACAAATCCGATGACATCACGACCACGATGAAGCTAATACACTCTGGCCACAAAGGACGACGACTTGACATAGTAGAACAACTCGAAATATATTAACGCAAGACACAAAACTTAATAAACGAACAGACAAAATTTGCCAGTGAACCATTATTCAAAACACTCTTCCCACAATAGCAACAGAAACGCATTTACCAGTGCAAACATTACACACGCAACAAATAGTTCTTAAACAGATTTTAGTTTTAGGTTTAGTTTTAAATCTACTAGGTATATTTAAATATACTAGTTTATATGTTACTAGTTTATTAAATTTACTAGTTTTATATATATATATATATAGGGGGGAAAAAAAGTGCGTATTTGGATGATGTATGTGAGTGATGATGTGATATGGTGAGTGGAATGCATAATAAAAAACTTAATTATATAAAAACCATATTTAGGTATATATGCTTGCGAGGATGTGAAGGATGCGTGAAAAAGTGAAATAATGACTGGAATACATAGATATAAAAACTTAATTATAAAAAATCGTTCAATTTTAAATGAATGAATGAATTTTAAATGTTAGTTTAATCGTTATTTAATTTTATTTAAATTTATTTTATGTATTTTGTACTCTATTTTGGTGAGTTAATTGTAAAGTAAATCTCCCTCCAACAACAGAGGTTAAAGATTAGACCCCCACGTGTTGTGTCCACTGTAAGAAAAATTTGCCCTTTAACAACCCAAACACGTGTTTCCCACCCATCTGGCCATACCCCTTGACCTAGTTTAAGAGTTTAGTTTTTTAAAAATACGGTTAAATCAGTTAGTGTGAAACTAAGTTTGCTCTGTGCATGTCTGTGTTGTCACAGTATCTAAAAAACGCATCCTGAAGATGGGCGAACACCCGAAACCGGTCGATGACCACAAAATGAAGCACGCTACCACGGAAAATGTCTCTGATGGAAACATTTTATTTGAAAACCTGTATACAATCGTTTATTTTTTTGCTAGCCAATAGAAAATTTGGTAGGGGTAATTCTCTACACCTGAGTGTGACTAGGATGGGTGCCATGCTATTGGCGGTGTGCCTTCTGCCTCAACCAATAAAGCTTGCAGCCGAAGTTTAAATTTCAACTTAACTGATAGGTACCCCAGAATCACTCTAAAAATCAACTATTTTGAAAAAAATGTTACAAATTAAAGTTTGATAGGTTTATATCTGTGCAGTTGGCTTTCCAAGTTTAAAAAACATCATCAATTTCTTGAAAAAACAACTCAAAAACCTATTCCATAAAGTTGTATTTCCGGGTTAACCGATTTTCTTACAATTTGGAATTCTATCAATTCTTCTAATGTAGATTAAAATTTAATGGACATTAGAACTGTATATTGTACTGATTGTCATGCTTTAGAGAAAAATTAAACGCTACAGTTCCCACAGAATTCCCAAAAAAATAATTTTCCCAGGAAAATGTTTCAAATAACTAATAAGTGTGAACAGAATATGAATAAAATTAAAGAAAATCGTTGGAGCTATATTCGTGAAAAAGACGAAAAACTGGAAGAAACACTTCAGTAAAGTCGCAATTCCGGTTGATGGATTTTGGCCGAAAGCTTCGTGTCTGATGCGGTGGCCGTGCCTAAACGGAGTATCAAGTTTGTGTTTCAGAGACATTTTCCGTGGTAGCCTGCTTCATTTTGTGGTCATCGACCGGCGTTCGCCCATCTTCAGGATGCGTTTTTCAGACAGTGTGCCAACACAGACTCGTATAGAGTAACTTAGTTTCACACTAACTGAGGTATATTTTTAAAAATACTAAACTCTTAAACTAGGTAAAGGGATGTGGCCAGATGGGTGGGAAAACACGTGTTTGGGTTGTTAAAGGGCAAATTCTTTTCTTACAGTGGACTCGGGGGTCTAATCTTTAAACTCTGTTGTTGGAGGGAGACTTACTTCACAATTAACTAACCAAAATATTAAGAATATACAAAATAAAAAATGAGATACACAAAATAAATCTAAATAAAATTAAACAACGATTAAACTAACATTTAAAATTCATTCATTCGTTTAAAATTGAACGATTTTTTATATAATTAAGTTTTTCCAGTTCCAGAGAATTAAGAAATTCCAGTCATTCTTTCACTTTTTCACGCAACCCAATGAAGCAGGTTTTTGAGATATAAGTGTATATATGGACCATTCGGGAAAACCATTTTTCTTTCTGTCCAGGAGGCCTCAAAACATGTATTTCCGTTTAAAACACGATTTCGAAAATGTGACACGATCGCAATACTTCCTCTTAGTAGAAGTAATACTTCAATTCTGAGAATCAGCCAGAGGATACGGAATGAAGGTTCGGTTTGAAATCAGTTATCCATCCCCAATGAAGCAGGCTACCACGGAAAATGTCTCTGATGCTTTCCAGCTCTGCGGAACCAACCACCACAACAAAGTTTGTGTTTCCTGCAACTTTTTGTTTTTGAGATATAAGTGTATATATGGACCATTCGGGAAAACCATTTTTCTTTCTGTCCAGGAGGCCTCAAAATATGTATTTCCGTTGAAAACACGATTTCGAAAATGTGACACGATCGCAATACTTCCTCTTAGTAGAAGTAATACTTCAATTCTGAGAATCAGCCAGAGGATACGGAATGAAGGTTCGGTTTGAAATCAGTTATCCACTA
The DNA here is from genome assembly GCA_011037195.1 of Triatoma infestans. NCBI lineage: Eukaryota > Metazoa > Arthropoda > Insecta > Hemiptera > Reduviidae > Triatoma > Triatoma infestans. The sequence goes on from JAAEAF010009564.1 coordinate 38,269, forward strand.
TAATAAATAAATAGGGTTTTGGTTGGTTCCGCAGAGCTGGAAAGCATCAGAGATATTTTCCGTGATAGCCTGCTTCTTTTTGTGGTCATCGACCGGTTTCGGGCGTTCCCCCATCTTCAGGGAAAACGCCCTAAACCCGTCGATGACCACAAAAAGAAGCAGGTTATCATGGAAAATATCTCTAATAACATAGACTTGGACAGAGTAAATTCGGTGGATACACTGTCAACACTATCAACTGACTTTGCTCTGAGCAAGTCTATGTTATCACACTGTTTGACAAAAAACATCCTGATGATGGGCGACACACCGACGGCCCATGACCACAAAAAGAAGCAGGCTATCATGAAAAATGCCTCTGATGATAATAAATAAGCTTTTTTTCCAGCTTTTCCGTGATAGCCTGCTTCTTTTTGTGGTCATCGACCGGTTTCGGGCGTTCCCCCATCTTCAGGGAAAACGCCCTAAACCCGTCGATGACCACAAAAAGAAGCAGGTTATCATGGAAAATATCTCTAATAACATAGACTTGGACAGAGTAAATTCGGTGGATACACTGTCAACACTATCAACTGAATTTGCTCTGAGCAAGTCTATGTTATCACACTGTTTGACAAAAAACATCCTGATGATGGGCGAACACCCGAAACCGGCCCATGACCACAAAAAGAAGCAGGCTATCATGGAAAATGCCTCTGATGATAATAAATAAGCTTTTTTTTCCAGCTTTTCGCAAATTTTCAGTAATGATCCTACGATTTCTTCAAATTTCGTAAACATACTACATTTATAAAAGGTTTACTACTTATTATTTCTGACGTATTTCCGCGAAAATTCATTTTAGGGCATTTAGAGAGATGTAAAATACTCAGGCTTTCGGGTTGAAACCATGTCTTTGGTTTGTGGTAAATCGACGTTTCGCCTATATTACTTCTTCGGGGTAGTGATGCCTCTAAAGCTGAAACAACACTCTAAAGTTGAAAAAGCCTATAGTAATATAGGCGCAACGTCGATTTACAACAAACCATTGACGAGGTCTCAACCCGAAGACTAGGTGTTTTACATGACAACGCCCGCGGGAGCTGAAAGATTTAGGGAGATGTTTTAATGTTAGACCTCCTTCCTATTTATTATAACAATTGTAAATTCCATCACTGTATAATATTAAGGATTTTAGTTATAACCGCAAAAATGTCGAATTTGAAGAAAATCGGATAACCGGAACTAGATATCACTTGAAAAATTGGTTTTTAATTTTTCCAAAGTTCCTCGAAAACTGCTCTAACAATTTTTTTGTTAATTTTGTATTTTTACTATCACATACATAGAACTATAGCATTTATTTTAAAAAATGTGGAAATTGGTTTCAGGAATTGTAAGGAAAGATGTTTGGGTTCCCTTTAAAGTGCTATTTCAACTTTTCCTTCCAATTTGAAGTAAAAATTCCAAGTTTGAAAAACATTCAACTGACCAAATTGATGTAAGAGAAAAAAAAGGGTGGTACTTCTTTTAACATCACATTATTTGACGTGAACACAACATTTACTGAAATTTATTTATTCAAATACAATGAGTGAGTAGAATGTATGTACATCATGTAGTGGAAATGTTGCCTTCCACCGAAAGAAGTATTATATTTCTTACAGATTATCCAAACAAGTGGCTGAAATAACTAATTAACTGTTTAACTTTATGTAAACATTATTATATAAAGTGAAATTATTATATTATTAACACAAACTAAGCATTAATTTTACAATAACACAGTTTATATACACTAAATTAATTACTAAGCAAATAAGGGCTATCCTTGATTTTATATTTTGACCTTAAATAAAAAAAAATAAATTAATTTCACTATTTGTGTAAGTAAACTGATATATGAAATCCTAAATATATCTTTTGAAAGTTAAGAAGTACCGAAAGGTAAAAGTCGTTTAAATTTTTAACTGCCTATTTTGCGATCGTATACTTTTTCAAAAATTAAGCTTTCACTAGAGCTGGGAGAACCTAAAACCTAAAAACAATTGAGAGACGCGTGACTTTCCACTCAGAAAAAAAATATTTCTATCAAATATGATAGGTCTATAAGTGTGTAGGTTAGTATGCCAAGTTCAAAGAAAACTCGTGAAAATCTTCTTACCGTGAAATACGACCGTTCAACAACCGTTTGTTTGAATGCAGCATTCAACATGCCGAATCCATGCTTCTTTGACACTTCTAATAATAGCATCAGGACGATGCTAGATAGTAGCTGCGGCTTCCATGATCCGATTCCTTACCTCTTCTTGCGTGCCAATAGACGTAGAATAAACCATAGACTTCATCCAACCTCACAGAAAATAATCTAACGGCGTTAGATCGGGAGATCGTGGTGGCCATTTAACAGGTCCAGGTCCGTTTATACCAACCCATCAGTTACCATATGGTGCGTTTAAATAATCAGTCACAATATGAAAATAGTGAGCTGGAGCACCGTCATGGATAAACCAAAGCGTCTGCCTATTGGCAAGCGTAATATCTTCTAGGAGCTCATAAAGATTATTTTGCAAAAAATGCAAGTATGATATTCCTGAAAGCCTAGGTGGCAAAAAGAAAGGGCCGATTAGATTATCGCCAAGAGGACCATTTAATGGAAAAGACTGTTGGTAATGTGCAGTAGTAGTCCTATGAGATTTTTCTTCGTCCTTAGTATGGGTGTTTCGAAAATTAGTAATCCCATTTCTTGTAAAGCAAGATTCATCGGTAACCAGCAGGCAGCTTAGGAAGTAAGAATCTCGTATGTATTGTTGTATTGTTAAACCACTGGTAGAAATTTCTGCGCTTGCTATAATCTTGTGGTAACAAATCAAACATATGCGTAATGTGAAATGGATGCAATTGTTTTCGCGCAATGTTCACCATTCACTGGTAGAGGAATCATCGAAACGAAGTGACAATCTTCTGGTGTTAATACTAGGAGATAACTGAATACCTTCCAGTATTTCTTCTTCAGCGTTGGCTGTTCACCGAAATCTTTGTCGACCGGCGTTTACTCGTACAAGCTTTAGTGTGCTATTTTCCCTTAGACTTCTTTCAATGGCTTCAAACGTTTTACGATTTGGTATTCTTCGGTTGGGAAGTTTTTCATGATATCTTAGAACAGCAGCACCACCATTTTTATAGACCTCGCCATAAGTTAAAAAGCATGTCTGTTGTTCTGAAAAAGTAAACAAATTTGTGGTGTCTCCCATGATACTACACAAAATACTAAAAATACTGTCTCACAGTATTCACTCACACGCACAGAACTTACACAAACAGTGTTTAATACTAACTGTCAAACAAATCAACGATATGTAATTGTTAATTACGACTTGCAATTGTTAGTATTATACTTTTGGACTTTTGATAAAATAAATATTTAACTTTCATTATCTCTGTAATAAATTGATTTAAAACATATGTGTATATGAATTTTTATGTTTATTTTTTTGCTACAGAAGACATCCCTAAAATAGTGCCGTGCAATGCTGAAACACCCGGTATATTTGTAATCTATCTTTAGTTAAATCGTTGGGCTATCTGCCCGAGAAATCGTAAAAACAAAATTAAAAAATCCATTCAGTTAAGTGGTACTTCCGGCTGACCGATTTTGAACAGTGCCTAATTATCCGGGCCTCTGTTTGGACGAACTTAAACGAAATGCCAATTTTGAATTTTTAGCGATTTATCAAACCACTTTTTCAAACTCAGAGGACCTAAAGACGTGTGCTTCCGGTAAAATCTCCGAAAGTTATTGAAAAATAATTATTGTACTATTGCAAATTTTTACACGTTCGCAATACTTCCACAGAACCAGCAATAATAATAATAATAAAAACCAACATCCTTGCGAAATTTCTATCATTATACTAATTTTACTAAGTAATAAGTTCCTAGAAAATATTAAAAAATGGTATAGCCCTTCCCCCCCCCCAAGCTGTATCATGCTACATTTTCAGTTTACCCCAATTATAATGTCTTATTTTTAGAGCAGTGGATAATATTACAATGATAAGAAATAATTAATCTATATAAAATGTTTTAATGGAATTAATTCTAGGAAATATAGTCACCAGTTATCCAAGCTCTATGGATTATTAGCGGATTTTCGGACTTTTTTAGAGATTATTTTAAGAAAAATATGAAACAGGTTTGATTTTTAGAAACCCTTATGATTTATGAAATAGCAAGAATCTATACAATGTCACCGGACAGAAATGAGAGAAAAAAATCTGGTGTGGAACACTCACACAACTTTCTCATACTCCAGTTCTCAAAATTATAATTGGCAAATTTATAGTTTGTGTACCAAATTTAATGAAATTCGCCGAAAACTAAAAAACTGTTCAGTAAAAGCGCACTTCCAGTTTACTAATTTTCTGGAAACTCGTAATTTTGGCCATCTATTTATTTCTAATTAATTTTGTTTAGATGATAGAATTGTATAATCAACTATGATAGCACTTTAGAAAAAAACATAACCCCCCCCCTCTTCCAAAAGTGCCCTTAAATGAATTTTCCCAGAGAAATGT
>JAAEAF010009565.1:0-25394 GCA_011037195.1 Triatoma infestans
TTGCCGCCTCTTTTATCATCACCTTTTAAACAACTGCTTCCATTTACTCTTATCTGAAGCCAGTTGCTGGCTTCTTCATCATTACAATCCTTTTCTTGCACAAATGTTATGCAGGCCATCATTCCAAGTTTCTTTTTTGGTCCCTCCATCCTAGCTAATCGATTTTCTACCATCCTGGCGACATGGCCAAACTATCTCAGCCGGTTCATTTGTATTGTTTCTTCTGCAGTATCCAATTTCTGGTTGGCTCTTATTGATTCCTCATTCCATCATGTCTAGTTTTCCCCTGTATCCTTCTAATATATCTCATTTTCATTGCTTGGAGTTGACTCCCATGCTTTTTGGTGAGGGTCCAATTCTCACTGGAATATGACAATGAATGGAGAAAAGTGCTCTCATACTACCGTCTTTGAAGACCTCTATTCTGTAACTTAATAAACTGTACAGTTTGCCACCTGCTTTCAATCTTTCTTGGATTTCAAGATCTTTATGATGGACGCCGAGATATTTAAAATTGGTTTCACCTTCCAATCCACATAATTTCCGTCTTATCCTATGTTAATACTTACATTTATCTCCGCCAACTCTTCCTAAATTACTCTCAGATTGTATTAGAAATCCTGGGAGTTCCCCCACCCTCCAATCCCTCCCGAAAATGAAGTCAGTAAATGTTAGAATGTTGTTAATAAATGGGCTGTATATTTCTATAATGGAAAAGGTAAGGGCTTCATCCATGCCTTTGACTTAAAAAAAAAGGCCCAAGGTCTTGCGGCGGTATTAAATAGTAGGGGATTGAGGCTGCATCCCTGTCTTATGCCTTCCAGTAATCCTGAACTACTTTGAGTTATTGTTGTAGGTCCTTAGCTACATGCAACAGGTTTCTCTAAAAAAAAAAAAAACTTTCTTTTAAAGGCTTTATGATTCCCTTCCCTGTGAAACGTTCTTGTTTTGTTTTATGGATAACAAATTAAAAATAATAAAAAAAAATTAATTCTATAAAAAATCTGGATGGTTCCAGGAAAATATAGATCCGTAATATTAGTGGCAATCAAACTTGTGAATCTTAGCAAAATATAACTTAGAAAAAAGTTTTGGAAAAAAGTATTAGAATAATTGAACGTAAAATGTTGCATCAAGCTTGCTTGTACACTTCCAGTAAATTTAAAAAAAAAATAATAATAAGTAAATTTAATACGAAATATTTTATTTAATTTTTTTTTTTTTTTTTTGTAGCAGTAGAATTAATTTAAGAATAAATTAAAAATTAAATTATTCCAAACTAACGAATTTTCTCTTATAATTAGCATATAAGTAGGGCTTTAGTATGATAACAAATTGGCAAAATACACTTTTTTATTACAACAGAATAAATTGCATCTACTTTGCATCCCTTTTAAGTTAAAATGGAATTTATATAGAGTTTTTTTCTTCAGAGAAACTATTTGAAGATTTTTTTTTTTTTTTTATATGAAACTAACTAATATGAAACAAAATGTTTCAAAAATTATCTTTCGATTTTTCAGTATAAAATTTTGATACTTGGAGATATAAAGCTTTGCAAGTAAGTGCCATCCCCCCCCCCCACCAATTTAAAAACTGAGTTATTTTTATTTGCAAATGAGGTACCAATATCAAAAAAAAATTTGTTGTCCTACTAAGATCTCTAACAAGGTGTAGTAAGATTCAAAAAAAAAAAAATTCAGCACTTTTACTCGGAGGCCATTAACATGTTATGATGAAAAATTAATTTTTAGTTATTTATGTTCTTAAAATCTTTGGGCTTTTTAGTTTCTCTTAATTATAATATATTTGTATTAAACTTTCAAAATCAAGTTTTCAAAAGGGAAATACATGTTTTGTGGTCCCCTGAAATTGGTTTTTTAGAAAAAAAAAAAAAATGATCTGTATGCTGTGTGTGTGTGCTGTGTGGGATATATATGTGAGCGGCATAGCTCAAAAAAAAAGAAATCAGCAGAATTTCAAATATATTTCAATTCTGACAATCCTTTATAACAACTATTTTTCAACCAATGTGGTCGCATAAGGATGTTAAAAGATGGTGCTACAAAAAATTTTTTTTTTTATTTATCATTAATTTAAAAAAAATTATTTTCAATATCATTTTGTAATAAAGTTTGAAAAATAAAGTTAAACTTACAATTTAACGAGGATGTTGTATATCATAAACATATGATAAATTCTGTGTCAAAATATAAGTACGGAATAGCTAAGTGGGTAGCGTACTGGACTTCCACGCGGAGAATTCAGGGTTCGTGTCTGTGTTACCATTAGATTTTTTTTCTTCTTAGAAGCCACTACAGTGTTGTGTCTACGTAACGAGCCGGCAATGCTCTGGAAAAGATTTCGGCCATCAATTACCATAGATGTGTTGACGCGTCTTAAATTTAAAAAAAAAAAAAATTGCCGTAATTAAAAAATACTAATTAAAGACACTCAAATGCTTGGTGTGAAAAAGTTTTCAGTTTAATAGATTTTATTAATGAAAAAACAAACAAAAAGCCCAGATAATAGAATAAATGCCAGCGCACAAAATGCTTGCAAAAAAAAATTAACAAAAAATCAAATCAAGGCTACAAAAATTCTTGGACCAAGATTTAAGAAATATACGGGTTAAGATTGCACCCAATGGTTTGTTAGAATCATCGATGTTTTTGACCATATTGCAATGGGCTTCTTCAGGGTCGTTTACATCTTCAAACCTAGTGTAGGCTAGCTTTTTAATGTACGTATAACAACCCTGTGAAGAAGCTCTTTGAAATATGAGCGAAATATCAGTTTTCTAGTAAACCAAAAGTGGTATGTGGTCTCAACCGGAAACTCCAGTGTTTTTTTTTCTTGATAATGACCTGAAAAAAAGATGACTTGTTTTTTGTTGTGATACAGTGCATTGTGAGCATTTTTTTTTCGTATTCAGGGACTTCAAAATATTAAACACAAAAAAAATTACACAATCCCGTAATACTTCTTCTTAATAGTAAAGTAGACAGAGAAAGTTTTAAAAAAAAGAAAAAAAAAACGTAAATATTTAAACCATTGGGTCTTCTACACCGTCTATGTAATAAAATATATTATAAAAAATTAAAGTAAAATAAAAATGGAATTAAAATAAAACATAAAAAAAAAATACATAAAAAGAAAAAAAAAAAAAAAACAGTCTAGTATTTAAATGTAACTAGCTGTACAGCCTTTATTTGTAAGTATGGGACTGAAATACAAAAAAAAATATATAAGGAAATTGTAAACCTTCGAAACTTAGTAGATATCTAATTAGGCACTTCTTATCGCTATGGAATAATTAAAAATAACAGAATAATGTCCATCTTTTCGTGTTTTGTTCAAATTTTTTTTTTTTTTTTTAATATTGTGTGATGTAAATTGGCTTAAGTTTAAATTTTATCTAATAATATTCCTATAAAGGGTATGTTTAAATGATTAAATCCGATTTATTTTTGTTTTTTTTTTTGGTTGAACTATATTGATTCACTTTCTTGAACTATAACATTGTCTACTTCCAAAAAAAAAAAAAAAAAGTTCGTTTGTAATCCAGGTTAATGTTTGTAAAAGTGTGATAAAAGACGTAGAATTAATTGTGGGGTGGGAGGGGCGAAAAAAGGATAGTTGATAGAACACATATAAGATCAGGTATTTTTTTATATGCTCAACAACTTTACTGTAATACCAGTGGGCGGAACTAAATGACGTCATAGCTGCTAGTGGGCGGAGCGTAATAGCTATCGCAGGTTTCACAACTATGTTGTTGAATACCTTAAGTGATTATTTTTTAATTAAAAAAAAAATATATATATATATGGAAGTAGGCAATACTGTTTCATGACAGACGTAACATATACACAGAATTGTCATCGTACATCAATAGGAATCGCATATCGCTTCTTTTTTTTCCACATAATTCAGTGAAATCACACCATGAATTTTTTTCTTTTTTTTTAAATTATTTTTACTTTTTTTTTTGAAAAAAAAAACCCTGAAACTTCATATATTACTTTTTCTCTTAATAAAATCCTCCTCCCTTTTGGTAAAAAAAAGTAATTGCTATCTTGTCAGATTTTCAAAATATTCTGTATATTATGTGTGAGTGTATGAACAAAATATCAACAACAAAAATTTTTTTTTAAAAATAGTAAAAAATTTGCAAGAAGGTATTAAAAACTTGATATTGAAGATTTTTTGGCAAAATTCATCAATCAATCAATCGAAAGTATGACTTTATTGAATGTAATATTTTTTTTTTTTTCTTTTCATCATCATTTTCTTGAAAACTGCTCCAAAGACTATAGATGTCTTTTCATTAAACTACATATACTATCTACTACATACATATGTGTGCCTATCACTTTTATTTGAAACATTTTCTTGGTAAATTAGATTTTTTTGTGGGATAGGCTCTTGGGTTTTTCTTCTGAAGTATTCACTTCAAGATAATGTAATGGTTCCGTATATCTCAATAATATTAATAATAATAATAACAATAATAATAATAATATATGAGGGAAGGGAATAAATAGCGTGGTATAATGGAATTGTTGAGGAGAGAAATTAGGTTTGATTGAATGAACGAGATATGAAGACACTGTTATAATGTAGCTATAAGTTTACACTAACTGCACTGGACTTTATAATGAAACTGATAGAATAAAAGGTGGGGAGTAGAGATATGACACGATGCGGTGTATGGTTGAATCTGATAGGTAGCCACTAGATAGATTCTCACTGGCTTATATACGCAGGTTCTCTCACTCTAGCCTGCCTAAGTCAAGAGAGTAGTCTCTGTTAAGCAGAGAGAGCCTCTCTTCTCTCTGCTGGATGCCATTACAGTTGTCGAACGTTGTTTGGCTTAATTGGTTAGCGTACTGGACTCCTACGCGGAGGACACGGGTTTGAGTCCAGCTGTGCTACCCTTAGATTTTTTTTTCCCTTCCTAGAAACCTCTACAGCTCACTGTCCGGTGATGGACAGTGTTGTCTGTAACGAGAAGGACACTGTCCGGTGGCTGGCAGTATACTGAAAAGTATCCGGGCGCCAATGACCATATATGTAAAACGCGCCTTATTAAATTAAAAAATAAATAATCAGATGATTTTCTTTGTTGGCCGTTAGTTGTAAGATGAAAACAAGAATTTGTTGGCTTATCGACGACCAATTCGAGGTAAAAAACAAAAAACAAAAAAAAAAGTAATTTTGTAATTGTTTTTTAATAATTAATAAGTTCGACGTTTCGACAAACTTTGTTTGCCTTCTTCAGGAATAATACAAAAATAAAGAGAAAAATTATAACACAAAACACAAAAAAAAAAATACATAGGTGCGATTACTGTGGGACTGCTAAGTCTGTAATCTGAAACTTTTTATGGACTCTACCTTTTATAATCTGAATTTTACAGACTTAGCAGTCCCACAGTTCGCCCCTAGTATTTTGTTTTTTTTTTCGTTTGTTTTTGTGTATAATTGTTTTCTCTTTATTTTTGTAAATGTTCCTGAAGACGTGCAAACAAAAATTTTGTCGAAACGTCGAACTTGTTATATATTAAAAAACAATTACAAAAATACTCTTTTTGTTTTTTACCTTGAATTGGTTGATAAGCCAACAAATTCTTGTTTTCATCTAAAAAAAATAAATAAATAAATAAATAAAAAATTATAATATATGATATAATGGTAAATGTCCACTTGTGACAAAGTCTCGAGAGAAATGTTTCGAGATCAGTCTCAGGGGGGGTTGTCCATTTGAGATCACTTTCGGTCTCAAGACAGTGTTTTCTGAGTCACTGCAGTTTTCGAGAACTAATAAACATTTCGTCAGTTGTGTGTGATTTGATCGCAGTTTGTTTATTTTTTATCCTTTTCTTTCCTAATGGATTCGCGTCAGGCCATAGCTTTTATAATTGCGTATAAGTTGCAAAAAAATCGGAAAGTGGAAAAAAAAAAAAGTGTAGCTTTTTGTTTTTTTTTTAATAACTGTTTTTAGGCAGTCGTCTTACAATTGATTTTGGTTTATATCAGATTATGATACTGTGAGAGTAAAATTGAACATTACAAAATTATTAATTTATTAGTATTTTCTCAACTTTTGTTTTATTTACAAAATAAACATCGAAATTCATTGTGGTACGTTTTTCAATTTTTTAACATACACTTGTATTTGGCAAAATTTGGAATTAACTGAACATCATCGCTTGAAAGTGCTTGATGTATCTCCCTCAAATACTCTGCGCCTTTTCATGTCCCTGCGCGCCTATTGGAAGGTTAAAAAAAGAATTTACCAAAATACAAATAAAAATGAAATAAAAATATAGAATTCCGAAATAAAAATGAAAAATACACACACACACACACAAGAATGAAATCAAGTCTCAGAGAGTTAAGAAAAACTTCAAACCGTTTTCAAGCCGTTTTCTCAATCCCTTCAATAAAATTGTAGGGAAGGGATTTGCTCAATTGTAATGTTTCTCCTCTTAAACAATAGTAAGAATGTTGTTTCAGCTTTAAAGGCTACACTGCCCTGAAGAATCCTATAATAATATGGGTGAAACTTTGGTTTACAACAAACCATTGAAACGATCTGAATCCTGAAGACCTATGTTGTTTTTTATGCCTATTATTATGATAAGTACTTTATTTCAAAAATAATACAATAAATGATATAATACATGAGTACAGAAGCATGGCAAAGAGCCGTCTGCCAGAGTTTACAGCCATAACAGAAAAACGAAAAATAATAAAAAAAAAAAAGAAAAATAATGAAAAGCAAAGCAAGAATTATACTAGAACTAAAACAGAATGGTGAATATGACCCTAACTAACACCGTAGCTAAAATATTGGTGCAAGGCAATGTGCCTCAAGAATTCCAAGTAAACACTGGTCTAAGACAAGGAGACCCAATATCACCCATCCTCTTTAACCTGGTGCTGGAAATGGCAGACAGGAAAATAACATCCAATACTGGAGGCACCATATACAACCGCATGACCCACTACTTAGCCTACGCAGATGATGTAATGCTTATTGCAAGATCTGCTGCGGCACTAAGTACTGCATTCATTGAGCTAGAGGAAGGAGCTGCTATTTTCGGGCTTCGCGTCAATGAAGGAAAAACGAAATATATTGTAACTACAAGAAGACAAAGGAATTTCCGAGAACTTCAAGTCGAGCCGTACCGCTTTGAAGGGATAAGGGAATTTAAATATTTAGAAGCAATCCTTACGGCCAAAAATGAGGTCAGCAATGACATTAGACGTAGAATTTCAGCCGGAAATAGATGCCTGGGGGCGCTAAAGGAGAAATGCAGAAAAAAAAAACAAAAAAAGATCCCTCGGCAGGGAAGTGACTGTCGTCGCAGGAAGCTAAAGATTGTGGGCCAATATACAAAGGAGGAGCCGATCCTCAGCGCCAGATCGGTTAGGATGTATGGTATTCTGAGGAACTAACACGATGTGTACGATAGCGCAACAAATGTACAAACCTCAAAACTGCGGGGGAAACATGGAAAGTGCTGAGATATATATACGGGCCAGCAATGGAAAACGGCGTTTATCGGTGCCGAAAGAACGCTGAGTTGAAGCAGCTCTTTGAGGAGGATGACGTAGTGACGGTGGTAAAGCTGGGAAGATTGCGATGGTTAGGTCACCTGCACAGAATGGAAAGAGAGAGACCGCCGTGGAAAACATATGAAAATCACCGGGGCGGCGGAAGACCAAGGGGGAGGCCCCGACTGCGATGGTTGCAGGATGTAGAGTCCGATCTCCGATACATGAAAGTAAGGCAATGGAGAAGGAAGGTTATGGACAGGGACGTCTGGAACTATCTGCTGCAGGAAGCCAAGGTCCTTCAAGGGCCGTAGTGCTACAGGAAGAAGAAGAAGAAGAACTGGAATAAGATAGCAAAGTAAATAAAGTATTAACACAGCTAATGGTTAAATAAATCAAACGTAGTTTTATAAATTAGAATAAAAAAGCTGAAAAACTAACCTAAAGAATCTGAGATCCTGACGTGCTTAACTCTCCAAGCGTGGCGAGCATAAGCAATTAAAGGATGACGAGGTGTTGTCCGGTTAGGTAAACAATCATTTCTCCTCCGGAAAGTGAACATTTGCAGATGGAAGAGCCGCACTTCTAATAATGCAGGACATTCTGCCAAGAAATTAAACAAATCCTCCCGTACTTGGCAGTTACAAAGAGGACACATTTCTCGTTCGGAATCTTTCTCCAACTAAGGGATATTTCTCTAAATTTAGATATAACAGTTCTGCTCTTAGTTTCAACAACCAGCATATCTCTGAGAGTCTGACATTATTAAAAAGGGACGATGTTACAAATGACTTATGATCAGAGTTCCCTGCACGACAAAATGACTCTTCGAGGCGAACGGATCTAATTTTATTAAGTAAGTTAGAAAATTGATCACTCCATTTATCACGATCATTAAGAGTACAAGATAGGTCGTTGGAAAAAAATCACGTGCCATCGAAAGCCAGTGTTTAAAACCAAAACAATTTCTTTTGAATAATTTCAATTGCAACAATTTTCGGGAGGTCGATGATTGTCAAAGTGCTAGAAGTTCTGAGGCAGTATTTAAAATGTAGAAACAAGGGTGAAAGTCTCTAACGGTTCAAGAAGAGCACACACAAATAGATAGTATATAATTAGGCGTTGTTGGAGAGGGAAGGTTTATGCCTAAAAGATTATATAAGTGATAGACACCTTCAAAATATTCCCCCGTCTATATCAGAGACATTTTCTGTGATATATAGCCTGCTTTTTTTTTTTTTGTGATCATCGACCAGGTTTCGGGTATTCGCCCATCCTTCAATGGATGCGTTTTTGTCCAAACAGTTTAGATAATACACACAGACTTTTGCACAGAGCAAATTTCAGTTTTTACACACTCATTTGTTCTGTGCCAAGTCTGTCTGTGTGTTATTATCACACTGTTTGGACAAAACGCATCCTATTTGAAGATGGGCGAACGCTTGAAATTTGGTCGATGATCACAAAAAAAAAAAAAACAGGCGGCTATATCATGGAAAATGTCGTCGTCTGGTGATGCTTTCCAGCTTTACCAGAACCAACCATCACAACCAAATTTTGCAGAAAAATAAATAAATATGATACGTTTTTATCAAGTGTAAATTCCTCCCAGTCCCCATCCCCCCCCAAAAAAGAAATTCAAAAACCTATTCTGTAAAAAAATTGCACTTGCAAATTATTAACTTAATTTTCATCAAATTTTTGGATTTCTATCAACACTTTTAATTTTGTATAAATTACGTAGGTGGGTCCACAGATTACACTGATATGGGACCTTTACAGGAAAATATAACGCTACTGTTCCGCTTAGAAACCTCCCTCTTCTTCTTCTTCCTTTGGCTCTACAGCCCTTGCAGGGCCTTGGCCTCCTTTAGCAGACTGTCCCAACCATCTCTGTCTGCGGCTTTCCTTCTCCACTGTCTGACGCCCATCTTCATCAGATCTGCCTCCACATCCTGCAGCCAACGTAACCTTGGCCGGCCTCTAGGTCTTCTACCTCCTGGGTGCCCTTCATAGACCTTTCGAGGGGTTCTTTCTACACTCATCCTGTGGAGGTGTCCCAACCAGCGCAACCTTCCCACTTTTATGGCAGCCACAAGCGTCTCTATTCCATAGAGCTGATACAATTCAGCGTTTTTACGTGGACGGAACACTCCGCCCTCAACTACTGGGCCATAAATACATCGCAAAACTTTCCTCTCCCAGCAGTTCAATCTCTGCTCATCTGCTGCCGTCAACACCCATGCCTCCGAGCCGTATAACAATACCGGTCTGAGAACTGTCTTATATATGGTGACTTTCGTTTGTCTGGAGACTTGCTTATTTCGGAGCGTACTTCTAATCGCCCCCAGACATCTGTTAGCTACCGAGATTCTGCTACTAATGTCCTCGCCCACCTCATTCTTGGACGTGAGTGTAGCTCCTAAATATTTAAATTTCCTCACTCCCTCGAAACGGTGTGACCCGACTAGCAGATCCCCAAATCTCCTTGTTCTTCTGGTAGTCACCATATATTTTGTTTTCTCGGTGTTGATCTGCAGACCGTAAGTGGCTGCACCCTCTTCCAATTCCGTAAGAGCGCTTTTTGTTGCGGCTGCTGATCTTGATATAAGCGCCACATCGTCCGCATAGGCTAGGTGCTGCACTACTCGGTTAAAAATAGTGCGTCCTGGATTTATGTTTACTTTTCTCATGACCATTTCTAGGACCAGATTAAAAAGAACCGGTGATAACGGATCACCTTGTCTAAGTCCTACATTAACATAAAATTCCTGGGAGGTTTCACCTTGGACAGCTACCTTGGCCACTGTATGCGCTAGCGTCATCTTCACCAGCCTGGTCACCTTTGCCGGAATATTCAAACTTTTCATAGCTTCAATGAGCCCAAAGCGTGAAATAGAGTCGTAGGCCATCTTAAAATCAACATACAGTTGATGGAGGTCAAGATTATTTTCGTAGAATTTTTCCAATACGACTCTCATGCTAAAAATATGGTCTATAGTAGACCTACCTTTCCGAAAGCCGCATTGGTAATCTCCGAGCACTCTTTCCGCTGCATTAGTTATTCTTTCTGCAAGGAGGATTGCGAGGATTTTATATACCGCACTTAACAGAGATATACCGCGGTAATTTGAACATTTGAGGCGGCTACCCTTTTTGTGAATAGGGCATATTACTGCCACAGCCCAATCCTTTGGCATTTCTTCTTCTAGCCATACTTTTAATATAAGGTTGTACACTTCACTCTTCAATTGTTCTCCGCCTTGCTTCAACATTTCAACACTGATGCTGTCTTCCCCAGGGGATTTATTTTCTTTCATAGATTCCAACACTCCGTCGAAATCGTCTCTCGAGGGTGGCTCAGCATCATCATCTAGCGGGATTTCTATCAACACTTTTAATTTTGTATAAATTACGTAGGTGGGTCCACAGATTACACTGATATGGGACCTTTACAGGAAAATATAACGCTACTGTACCGCTTAGAAACCTCCCTCCCCCCCAAAAAAATGTTTCAAATAAAAGTGATAATATGATTTATTTATTTATTTATTTTTTTTTTTTTAACAATTCAGTAAAAGTCTCACTTTATGGTTGATAGATTTTGCACGAAATCTACGGTGATACTATCTAAACGAGAATACTAAGTTTTGAACTTCTTACGATGTTTTAATTTTTTTTTTTTTTTTTTTTTTTTGAGATATTCTCTATAAACACAAATATGTAATATTCTGTGGGGATTAATAAATAAATAATTTTGAAAATCTGACACGATAGTCTCGATAATTACATGCACAGGCTGCTTGTGAGAAAAATTATTGATCATTGGAATCTCTTAGCACATTCACTAATTGTCTCACTTACATCTAAATCAAATTTATATTAATTTTGAAACAATACGGCTAACAATACCAATAATTCCATTGCCCATTTTCAGTATCGTATTAAATTTTTTTTTGTTTTTTGTTTTTTTAATTGTTAATATTTAATTATATACAAATATTTTTTGGTGAGGGATTGCATTTGGCAGTAAAAGGGTTCATTATGTCTATTTAAAAAAAAAAAAAAAAAATTGCCAAAATCAGTATTGTTTAATAATTTAAGTTTTTTTTAATAATAGTGTTATTTTTACATATTACTCGAATTTAATTTAACTGTGTTATTTATATATATATATACTCGTATATATATTTTTTTTTTTAAATTATGAATAAATTATGTTTTTATTGGATCAATGCTACTATGTCTCTGTTATTTTTATTTTTATTTTGTTAATAATATGTATAAAGTTGAAATGGCGCACTATCCCTCTGCAATAATTAATTTTTAAATAGATAATACATTATAATATTCTACCAGCTCTCTTCTAATTATCATTTTTATTTGTTTATTTTTCTGTTCAATTTTAACCAATTTGAGCAAAGGCCGTTTGTAGTTTTTATTTTTATTTATTTATTTATTTATTTATTATTAGTATTATTATTATTTTTTTTTTTTTTCCTCAAATTGTAAACTTAGATCTGTATATATAAAGAAGAGATCTTTTTATTTTGTTTTTTATTTTTTTTTTTATTTTTTATTTTTTTTTTTTTTAATATGACTTTAAGGCCATACGAAGTAAATTCTAATAAAGTTCATATCAATGAATCCACAACTCCGAGTTTTGCAAGATTATTAATTACTAAGAAGAATTACATAATCCATCGAAATAAATTTGTACTTACTTCCGTTCAGTGTGGCAAAGCATTATAATTATCTACGAAGGAATTACACTAAATCAAGTCGAAAATTTTTGACTTCCTTCCTGTTCAGTTTTTCAAGATTATTAATACTAAGAAGAATTACACTAATCAATCGAATAAATTTGTACTTACTTCCCGTTCAGTTTTTCAAGATTATTAATTACTAAGAAGAATTACACTAATCAATCGAATAAATTTGTACTTACTTCCCGTTCAACAGATTTTTTGAACTAAAACTTCCACGATAAAAAAAAAAAAACAAACAAAAAATCTGGCATGAAAATGTTGATAGGTCTCAATTTATTTGTATAGTTACTATAACAATTAAAAAGGAAACACACTATAGGATCTTTATGGGAAGAAAATTGTAAAAAAAAAAAAAAAAAAAAACTGAATAAGAAGTACCGAGAAAATAACACTATATAGTAAACTCATCACACATTGCCCGCAAGGAGTATCTGATACATGTAAGTTACATCCCACGGGTTTACCATAGTTTCAGTACTCGAATGCACTTCGTCAGAACTGTATACAATACATTTACACTACATACATGCGACTACTTTACAGACAAGGACAAACACAGTACACACAAACTAGGGTGACACAAAACAGTTCACTGTACGGTGACGGGCAGTGTTGTCTGTAGCCTAGAGTACACTGAGGCCGGCAGTGCACTGAGAAGGCTTTTCTGAAGGGCCATAATAGATCTTTCAGGTCTCAGTGCATATCCCCCTCCTTTAAATTATAATAATAATAATAATGTCACACTTCCCAACAACTGAATTTCTTTGAAACACAGAATTTGGGCAACACATTGAATAACAACTAATTAATAAGATACAGATTATAGAATTGTATAATAAAACTAAAATGCCACTTTAATGGAAACAGCATAATCCCTTGTACCCCACTCCCCCTAAAAAAACCTGTCTTAAATTAAGTTTTCCAAAAAAATTATTTAAAAAGTAAAAAGATCCCTTTTTGCCTTTGCCCGCAAGGGATATCTGTGTTGCATGCAGTTACTTGGGGAATAGCGACCCCACGGGTTACCACAGCCAGTACTCCATGCATTTCATCTGAACAGTACACAATACACTTAAACAACACACAATCTACACTTTACAGTCAAGGACAAACACAGTACACAAACTAGGGTCTTCGTCCCTAGTTAATTGGCGTAAACCAAGTGAGAAAAAAAGGGTTTTAGCTCACTGGTAAACGCGCTGGTCTAGCAACGCGGAGATTCCGGGTTCGAATCCAGCATGTGCCCTTAGATTTTCTCTTCCTAGGAGCCTCTACAATTCACTGTCTGTTGATAGGCAATGTTGTTTATAGGTAGAGAACACTGCTTGGAGGCTCGCAGAAGGCTCCGGTGGGCACAGGTCGCAGTGCAATAGTCCCTTAGAACAATCTACAATGTACTATTATTCCACATTGTTTTTGAGTTTATCGTCATTTAAGGTAAAAATCATTTTTTACACTAGTTATTCATATAGACTTCTTCTTCTTAATCTAAATCTCTTCTACCTCACGGTGTAAGAGATTGCCTTCAGTTGTGCCTTCCAACTATTCCTTTGTCCTTTGTCAATTTAGTTCTCTTGGCACATCTTCCCAAGTGCTTCGCCGTCTTCCTCGATCTCGCTGTCCCTGCATTTTCGCCTCCATAGCATGTCCTAGCCACTCTCCCTCCCTACATCCATCCTCATCAAATGCCCATACCATCTTAGCCTGTTTTCTCTCAGTTCTTCCCCCACAGGTTTGACAACTAGGTTTGCTCTTATCGTAGTGTTCCTTACTCGGTCCCTACGCGTCTTACCCTCGATCCTTCGAAGGGAGCGCATTTCCGCTGCTTGGATTTGGCTACGATTTTTTGATGTGGGAGCCCATGACTCACTGCCGTATGTTAAGATTGGGAGGTATGTATTTATAAAGATTGTTACCTTAGTGCTTTTACTAATTTCTTTTTTGTTTATAAATCCTCTTTTTAAGGCATTAAACAATCTTCCTGCCGAAGCGATCCTATTATTTTTTTTTTCTTTATGAATTCGGCCTTCTTCATTTATATGAACTCCCAGATATTTGAAATTTTCTTCAACTTGCTGTAGGACTTGCCGATTAACCATAACGTTCAATGGTTGATCCCCTTTTCCTGCCAGTCTCCATCGTCTTCGTCTTCATTGTATTTATAGACATATTAATTTTTCTTAGCTCTTCCTGGAGAATATTCAAATTATATTGCAGGTTGTCAGCATTGCTCGCAATCAGGACTATATCATCGGCGTAAGCTAGGACGTTCAAGCGAATGGGTGCCATTCTAAAGAAACTCACCTCAAAGTTGCACATTCTGACTTGAGGGCAACTATGAACAGTAGCGGACTAAGGCTGCAGCCTTGACGGATACCTTTTGTTGTCTCGAACTCCCGAGAGCTGGGTATTGGGTGTTCGAACATAGTTCCTCATCCTCATATACAGTATTCAAAAAGACATCATTTTAAATAAACACAAATATGTTCTTTTTATTCAGTTTTCATTTGACTGCATCCATTTACTGCAATTCAAACCAAATTTCTTCATAGGTTCTAATCATTGGTGATAAAGGGTTTAAGTTACCATATTAATTATTTATCAAACCGTGAGTTAATTAATGTTTTTTAATGATTTTTTTGTTTTTTTTTTTAAGAGCCTCTACAATTCACTGTCTGGTGATGGGCATTGTTGTCTATATAGCATACCAGTACACTGAGGATGGCAGTGCACTGAGAACAAGGTTCCTAGCGGGGTGGGGGGCAACCAATAGATCTTTCAGGTCTCAGTGCATCTCCCCCCCTTTAAATAATAATAATAATAATAATGTCACACTTCTGGTTAACTGAATTTCTTTGAAACACAGAATTTGGGCAACACATTGAATAACTAATTAATATTATAGTGATGATAGAATTGTATAATAAAACTAAAATGCCACTTTAATGAAAACAGCATAACCCTTGTACCCACTCCACTCCCCCTAAAAAAACCTGTCTTAAATTAAGTTTCCAGAAAAAAATGATTAAAAAAAAAAAAAAAAGAAATTTTAAATAAAATCGTTGTGAATTATTTTCGAGTAAATTGTAAAAATAAATTAAACAGAATTCTGGAAAATCCGATTCAGTAAAAATGATCGTTCCGGACAGAGAAATGATTTGAAAAACCCACTTGAGTTTCCGAGATGAGATCGTGCCAGTGGTTTTTCTAGAACACAAAGTTTTTTTTTTTTTTTTTTTACCCATAAGGGGCGCGTTACACCTTGAAAGTTAATGGAGCAATAAACCATGATTGGTAAAGGAGGTACCACACAGCTTCTCTACCAAGATTCATTGCTCCCATTAGCTTTCAAGAATTGATGTAACGATCCTGAAAAAGGCTCATTGCAAGAATATGGGTGAAACGTCGTATTTCTACAAAAATCACTGACGCTGTTTCAATCTGAAAATTTAAGTGTATTTTTCATGAAACCTAAAAGATCAAACAAATTATTGTTGGATTTAATGGTGAATGTGTATCAGGTTAAATTTTTAAGAGGCAAGATTATTGGAGAAACATTGAAAAAGACACGCAAGGAATTGTCCATGCCCAGAAGATTTATCAAAGGTATTTAGCAAAGGGTTTTTTTTTTAGATTATCTCCTCTCTCTGAGTTGGATAAGATTGAGAACATTAGTAGAGGCTTATTGACTGGATAGATCCACACATGGGTATCCAATGATTTACATAAAATAAGGAGGAAGTCCAGTCCCTATAATGTCAGAAATTGTGATTGATGGAGTTAGGGAAACGGTATATCACTATCTACGTTAGTGTCTCCACGTTCTCTGTTGTTATAAGGTTTCGTATATTTGGCTGGTCCGCTCCGCGCCTCACAATTATGGGTTAGCCTGGGGGGGTGGTCGAAGTTAAAAGGATATTCTAGGTTATTGCAGACAGACCGGTTAACTTCTGTCAATTAGTGGGATGAAAACCAGGGGGGGGTGGTGGTATTGGGGAGGACAAAAGCCATATTGGCTTAGGTCTCATGTATTCGTGAATACTCCATGTAATCGTGAATACTCAAAACAAAATTGTCAAATATGAAATTTCGATGATTTCTAAGTTTTTTGAGTTATATTACTTTTTCCAGACATAGGGGACCACAAATCAAAATTATATTAATTTCATGATATCGAAAAATTTGATAAAAATCATGACAAGAAGTGAAAGTAAAAAAAAAAAATAAAATATGATCGAACTTTTGTAGAATTAACTTCTGCTTTTAAATTCTACACAATTTTTTATTATTATTAAGATTGGAATTAGATCTAAGTTAAAATAATCAAAACAAAAAAAAAAAAAAGAAAACAAAATATAGAACAAAAATGTCTTTTTGCTCAACAGAGGATGTTCTTAGTACAATGCCAATTTCTCTCCATTAGATGCAATTCAATATAAACAAAAAAAAAAAAAAAAAACATCAATATTCTGTAATGTATATTGTGTGGAATAGTCTGGTCCGTTGATAACATGCTGTATTAATAAAATAATTTTAATTAAAACCAAAATAAAAAATAATGTGCCATCTAATGTAAATCTAATGTACATAATGTATTATTTAATATAATTATTTACGTAATCATTAAAAAAAAAAAAAAAATCTTATTTTATAAATAAATTAAATTAATAAATATATAAATAATCATATATATATATATACCAAAAAATATATTTGATTGCGAATTGTTACCAATTGGGGTGGGTCAACCAACAGGCCATATATGAGTCATGTATTACGTTTAGTGGGCGCGGTGAGCTGAAAGGTCCAATTGTAATATGTATTTTTAAGTGGAGAATACCAAAGTAACCATAAATAATTAAAACCAAAAAAAAAAGAAGAAAGAAAAATTTAAATTTAGTCACAAACGTTTATTTTACCCGGTTGTTTTCCTATACGTTGAGAAATTGTAATAATAGAGGTAATCTAAGAAATAATCGATAATATATTATAAGAGGATAAATAAATAAAAAACAATAAAAAAAAAAAAAAAACTAAAAAAAAAAAACTTTTACTATGGTTATGTGTATAGATGAGTTGGGTAGAGTGTATACAAAACTTTGATGTGATATATTATTTACTGATAAAAATTCATAATAATATAAATATTCAACTATTTTCTGTATTTATTTATTTTGTTTTCTTACCTGTTTTTTTTTTTTTTTTTTTTTTTTTTACCTGTTCTATGTGCACTTAATCCATATAATAAATAAAGTAAAGAGTAATGCCTATTTTTTTCAGGCGGTCTTAACGTCCAACTATCAATAATTAGATATCATGGACGGGGGCGCAGAAGCATCTACATTATCATTAACATTTTTTTTAAATGAATATAAAATTTAGTTATACGCGGGAATCGAACCGAGGATCTCCTAGTTACAAGTCCATACTCATAACCACTACACCAACACCCGGTGTCCTCCTGCTATACGTACTGTTGCAGTTATAAATATGAAATAAACGTTCATTCAAACTAAAAATTATTTAAAAAAAAAAAGTCTTATAATTAGAAATAGTATGAAAGAATAACATTTGAAATTTTTTATCTTCAGTGGCAATTTGAAAAATAAGTCTCAATACAATAACACGAATGATATAATTTCTGATATTGCCAATAAAAAACCATGAGAAGTATGAATATATAATATGAGAGTGTATATAAAATATTTATTAAATAAAAAAACATATGAACAATAATTATGGGGGCCCAAACTATGATTTTGCGGGGAGAGGGGGCATACAAATCCTAGTTGCGCCACCGAGGTATTATAGAACAAAAATCTAGAATCTCGTGTATTCTATCTAAGATTCAACCACAGTCCCTATTCTAATTCACTATAACTTTAAAATGAAATAGCCTAAGCTCTTCCACAGACATTCTATTCCGATCAAAGATCCATGAACCTGATTTCCTCACAGCCCAAGCAATCTGTCATAAGATGGATAGATGTTTTCTTCTACTGTCTCACTAACTTTACAAAAGGGGTCCTTGGTGTGTGTGCACCAGTACGTAGAAGTCTCCTTAAACCACAAATGCCCCACAAAGGAATCCAACCAGATGCCTGAGAAAGGTCCGTGAAAGACACAGCAACAACTCACTACACAGCACTGTCCAGACCTCCAATGAGCATCTGGAAGCTATCCATGACTGGAAGCTTGAGAGACATGTGCATAAAGTCACACTAGCAGCAGGCTTGAGATCAAGTGAAAGTGAAAGAGGCGCCTAATTTGGCAAACCTATCCACCTCGTCATTCCCTAAAAATTCCATATGATCTGGTACCCAGACAAGAAGCACATCCTTCAAAGAAGAAAACTCTTTCAGTCTTTTAGAACATTTTAGTACCAACTTGGAAGTGAAGTCGTCATATGAACTCAGAGTCTTCAACGCAGCTTGACTGTCCACCTATGTGAGGTGGATGGCCAACCATGGTGGAGCAGATACAAACATCTTTTAAGTTGGTGTTACGTACCGTTTCATCCAAAATACAAAAAAGAATAGCATAAACTACAGCCTAGAAAGCAGTGGTTCATTCACGAACATGCATTACCAAGTAATTTCCTGTTTCAATCGTATCCCCAGAGCTACTATCCATTTTGGAATTGTTCGTGTAACACCGGACAGTTTGTGAGTATAGTGCTCACAGTCTTCAAGAAAGTGAAAATGGTGTTTCGTCCTTCTGGACACATTTCCTACAGAGTGGAACCGCGGTGAGACCCCATACTATGTAGATGCTTCCTTAAAAGGCAATGCTTTGTCTTAGCTCTACTAGATAGTTGTGCGCATCTTTGAAGGGCCCTCTGAGAAGATCTTGGAGTGCCTCTGACCCGCAATATTTTTTTCAATAAAAGTGTGTTTCCGTTTAAGTCATATCTTTGGCTCCACAGGCAGTATTGTAGGAAATGCCGCAGAAAGGCTCAGATGAGGCGGTCATGAGGCGCCCTCCTTTGTCAATGTGCCTCTTCGTTTCTTTGAATGCTCTTAGGTGCCCCAACACCCAACCCAACCGGAGGCTATTATGGTTTGCCAGGAATTCCAGTTTTTTATGGTATTCTTCAACAAAAATCCTTGACCTGATGCACTTCTCGCTTCTAAAAATTTTAGTGCGGTCTGACTATCAGAAGAAATCACAATACCTCTGGCCGTTATGCTCTTATTCCTGAGATATTGGGCATAACTTAAAATGGCGAACGATTATTTCAAGAGAGATATGCCTACACTAGCGCGATAATATGCCACTCCACAGGCACAGATCCTGGAACCATCTTTGCATAAGATGATTTTATTTTTCCTCGTGTTCGAGTCAGTATGGTATTAAGATCTATATCTGAAGTTGTCACCCAGAAATTTGATTCAAAGAGATACGTCAGGTTCATCAGATTTACAGGCTCTCTCTCTCTTAGTCTAATTAAAGACTGGAGAGGGTACTCTAATTATGAGTACCACAGTAGACCCATAGGGATCACACTGGCGTAGGATTGTTATCCAAACCCCAAAGAATCTCTGTATAACTGCTGTACATGTTGCTGAGCTCTGATACACGCAAGGACTCGAAAATCCCAGAAGAAGTGACTAAGCCAATTCCCCCTCCCTACAGAGAGAAAATGAGTAAGTATAACAATATGAATGTTCAATTTTTACAACAAGTGGAACTTAGAAGGTAAGTCACCAGAGAAAGAAGAGCTGTAAAAGTTACCATGTATACGAACAATTCAATGCTATCTAGAGTGAAAATATTCACAAGGGACACTCTTCTACAATAATTCTAATTCTAATTAGCAAATTTACATCTTGGAAATCATTGAGAGTAAGGCACTCATATGGTATGGGCATGTGAAGAGGGTATAATAGAAGTTATAGAAGATATAATTTAAGAGAATATGATAGAAGTTCAGCTATGTGATAAGGTTGTGTTTCTAGTGCCAGTGTTGGGAACGGGATTTTAGTATGCTTTCAAATTTTAGGTATGAATGTCAGGAAGGTGAATTTGTACTTATTGGGGACTTTAATTGTGGGATTGGGGAGAAGCAGTCCCTGTCAAAACAATGTGCCACTTGCTTGCCCTGCGGGGGAAATTATAAAAGGTGTTCAAAAGATAAAAGAGTTGCAGAGTTGATGGTCTCCCCTTGAGGCATATATTCAATTAAA
Source organism: Triatoma infestans (assembly GCA_011037195.1). Classification (NCBI taxonomy): domain Eukaryota; kingdom Metazoa; phylum Arthropoda; class Insecta; order Hemiptera; family Reduviidae; genus Triatoma; species Triatoma infestans. Next base: position 20,522 of record JAAEAF010009565.1, read on the forward strand.
ATTATGCCTTGACAGTCCCAAAACACGGATGCCATGATTTTCTTGGCTGAAATTGTGGTTTTGAACTTTTTGGCGGAGGGTGAAGAGGTGTGACGCCACTGTTGAGACAGCCTTTTGGTTTCAGGTGTGTAGTGTGCAAACCAAGTTTCAGTGTTTCAGTAGCTCCATCTCCAGTAATGATGGAGCGGAGAAATTCATCTCCATGGAGTTTGTAGCGTCTCAAAAACTCTTGCCCGGCCTCCACTCGATTCAACTTGTGTTGGTCTGTCAGCTGTTTTGGGACCCACCTCGCGGACAGTTTCCGATATCCGAGGGTTTCTGTGATGGTTTCGTGTAGCAGAGATCTGGAGATTTGCGGAAACATCGCAGAAAGTTCATCCACAGTCAATCTGCGGAGCGCATTTTCGATTTTTTTCCACAACTTCGTCAGTCACAATTGAAGGTCTTCCGCTCCTCTGATCATCATGCACAGACGTACGACCGTTTTTAAACTCGCGCCACCACTTGAACACTCTCGTACGATTCATAGCTTTATCACCATATGCAGTTTTTACCTCATTATAAACCTCAACCGGAGTTTTTCCCTTCCAAACGAGATAACGGATGACGCCGCGTATTTCACACGGCGGGAGATTGGATTGACGTTTTTCACGAAACGTATTGTCGTGTCGACAGTTCTCAACGTACTGACCTCGAGTCTCGTTGCGAAGGGGAGGAATCAGGCTACACGACAGTCTAGCCAACATGTCGAAAACAAAATCCCTCCGGCCGTGAGAGCCTCAGTACACTTACTTACTGGACATGCCTCGTAATTAATGCTAATGGCCTAAAACTATAGGAGCTCTTGATTGACTACGAAATGATTATATTAAATGGTAGAATCGCAAACGATTTAGAAGGTCAATTTACTTAAGTAAGTAAAACGGGGTCATCCGTTATTGATTATGCTTGCATTAATTTAAATTTGGTATCCTTAATTCATTCATTTCAGGTTGACATTCAATTGTTCTCGGATCATATGCCAATAACGAGCTCACTTTCGCATTCAAACAAAAAAATTTCTACAGTTTCAAATGTTGTTCTCCCACTCGAACCAAAATTAAATTGCGCCAGTCAAAAGAGGATCACTTATCCATAATAAGTTGCAGTTATTATTAGAGTTAGTGAATTATGACACCCAAGATAATGAGCAGAAATTAAATTACTTATGTCAACTAATCAAATTTGCGGCCAACTACAATCCGAAACTCAGGAAAAACATTGAGTTTATACAAAATTGGTTTGACAGAGATTGTTACAATGCCAGAATTATGTCTTTTAAGTATTTAAGAAAGTATAAAAGAACCAATCAAGAGGAACACAGAAAATTATATTTGCAATTTAATAAAGAATATAGGGACTTGTGTTTAAATAAGCGTAAGGAATATCATGTATGTGTGGTGCAAAAAATTAATTCTGCGAGCTCCCCTAAGGAATTTCGGGAAGCAATCAGGTCTATTAAAAAGAATTCTAACTACTCTTCCGGTATTATTTCCCCCAACCAATGGATAATGCACTTTTTTGCATTATATAACGATCACACAGTACCTACTAGCCATATTCAATACGCTGAACCTTATATTTTAGATACTTCCCTAGACAAGCCCTTTATATTTCAAGAACTGCAGTCTGTTATAAGTAGTACAAAAGATAATAAAGCGCCGGGACCAGACCGGATTACATCCTGAGTTCTTTAAATGTGTCACAAACGAAGTTTTGATTGAACTACTTTTCGTGTTTAACAACATTTTCGAAACTGGTTGCATACCTTGGTCCTTTAAAGAGGCAATAGTGTTTCCGATTTTTAAAAAAGGAGATATTAATGAAGCTTCTAATTATAGAGGAATCTCCTTCAATAACGCAGTAGGCAAGTTATATGCTGGGCTATTGTTAGAAAGAATAACTGAGTGGGTAGAGCGACATGGTGTAATAAAGCAGTTCCTTTCCGGATTCAGGAGAAAGTTTTCTACTTTAGATAACATATTTAATCTAACCAATATTGTTAACATAAAATTAAAGGCAAAAAGGCAGAAGGTGTACGCCTTTTTTGTGGACTTGGCATCCGCATTTGATTGTGTCAATAGGCAGGCGCTTTTATTTAAGTTATTTCAGCTGGGTATTTCTTCAAAGATGATACAATCTATAAAGGGCTCTTACTATTTGGTACCATGTGAAGAGGATGGGCCCAGGAAGATTACCTAGGGTGGTGATGGACAGCGAGGTGGATGGCCGAAGGAGGAGAGGTAGATCCAGAGGTAGCAGTGAAGGAACGGGTTGGAGGAGATGATTGATAGCTGAACATTTACAGGTAAAAGGAGGGAAGGGAATAGCTAAATGGCTAGCGTACTAGACTCCAACGCGGAGGATCCGGGTTCGAGTCCAGCGTGCTACCCTTAGAATTTTTCTTCCTAGGAGTCTCTACAGCTCACTGTCCGGTAATGTGTTTGTAACGAGAAAATACTGTCCGGAGGCCGGCAGGGCACTGAGAAGGCTCCAGGGTCCCAATGCCATAGATGTTGATGTGCTCCTTAAATTAAAAAACTAGTAAGAGGGGCACAGATATAGCCGAATATTTATTGATAGCACTACCAATGTAGTATTTTCGACCTAATAGATCAACCACAGATCATCCATTTACGATGCGGACATTACTGGAAAAATTCTATGAAAATTATCTGGATTTGTATCAGTTTTTGCATAGATTTTAAAATAAGCATATGATTGGATTTTTAAGGAAAGAACTAGTGAATTGTTTGTTGGAGATTCATACACATGCTTTTTCCTGCCAATTGTACCTTACGACCAAAGAAATATATCTCTAATGGTGGAGGCCAGTTCGAGCAATATCTGTAATTAATGAGGAGTAAAATTTATAATAAAATAGTACTTTTCTTCTTATTCAATCAAAAAACCGTTATAATATCATTTTGAAATTTCTTATAGGAATCATGTTTTCGTTCATAACTTGTAAAATATCGCTCAAAGAAAAAAAACTGTTCAAGTGAATTTTTCTCACAAAAAATTAAGGAATTTATTATCTTGAACTAGAAACGACACCTCCCCATTTGAAAAAATGAAGTTGGTGCTTGTATCTCGCTTCTCGAAGCACCCAAACAAATTTACAAATTAAATTTGGAATTCTAACAAAAAACTACGGGGGACACGTATTTTTTAGTTTTTTTCTAGCTATCATAGTTTCCGATAAAAAAGTCGCTATCCATATACCTTAGGACACCCTGTAACATAACCGCACTACCCAATGCCTTACCTATGCAGACCATGTGGTGATAAATGCTAGATCAGCAGCTGATTTGATGGAGTTTATTTGATTTTTTTTTTCAAAAATTAGAGCAGGGAGCTGCCAAATACGGGTTAAAGGGAAATACGGATAAAACAAAGTATATATGGTTGCGACGAGAAAAAGATGATTTGGGAATCTTAGGGTAGAAGTCCCTAGCTGTTTCGATGTTAATGATAAATTTAAATAGGGTAGGTTATGACGATTAATAATTATGTCCGCTAAGATATAAGGAACAGGCTTGCAGCCGGGAATAACGGGCTGTGATGTGCTGTGTATTGTGTCGAATCCTAAAAAATAAAAATATGAATGAAAATATGAATAATATGATTAAAAAGTAAAAATATAAGCAGTGTATAACTAAAATTTTTGGTAGAAATCACCAAAAGCAACAGGTTTGAGGGTCCTCACCGAAGAAGAGTTTCCTGCATTACCGGGACTTTAAAAAGTGCAGGTATAGAAATTTAGATGCCCAAAACGTGGGAAAAAAAAATCATTCAATTTAAAGCCCATTCCTATTGATGAATCGGATAATACCAGAATACAAGAGGAAAGAAAAGAAAGTGTAATCAGTGTAAAAGAGATTCGGCAGGACCTTTGGCTCTGTTGAAGTAATTGATTCAATGAATAGAAAAGATTAGGATGGAATTACTTAAATTATTGGAAGTATTAACATCTCAATTTTCGAAAGGGAAATTTTTCAAATAATTCTGGGTCAATTATATAATGGAGTTGATGATGAGAGAAATTAGGATTGATTAATTAGATGAGATCTGAAGACACTGTTATAATATGGCTATAAGCTTACACAAACTGCACTGGACTGTAATGATTTTATAGAATAAAAGGTGGGAGTAGAGATATGACACGATGCGATGTATGGTTGAATCTGATAGATAGATAGATGTTTAGATCTTTCACTGGCTTATATACAGGTTCTCCCCACTCTAGTCTGCTTAAGTGAGAGAGTACCAGAGAGAGTCTGTTTTCTCTCGGTCGGCCTTGTGTTCTCTCTCTCTCTTGCCGTTACAATTGCATCAAAAGCAGCGGGCTCAATTCGGAGTGAAGGCTTGGTAGATCCAATAAAGGAACAGAATAAAGAAGTGGTTTATAAACCAATTAAAAACTGATAAAACAGAAGGACATCCCTAAGCGTGTTTCAGATGCAAAGTAACCATTTATAAAAATATTCTCCCACTTATATGGTGAAGAGGCATGAATCTTGGGCAGCTGCAGATGATTATCGGCTGCTGAATTATTATGTCAATACTTATTTTAAGGACAATCATTGGCCCAATACTAAGGGAGAAGGAATGTGTCGGATGAGGCAAAAGAACTCTTGTAACTCAAAGCAATATCTTTTTTAAAGTGGAGGATTTAGTGATTAGAGTTAAGACTGCTGCTAGGCTATGGAGGCTGGGATACTTGAGATTTTGGTGCAAGATGAAGGAGATCCCCAGGAAACCGAAGAGTGCCCAAGGTAGATCCGAAAAATTTTATTTCAATTGTTATGTAAATTTGTTCAATGATATTGGA